>CM061531.1:32069387-32273716 GCA_030545055.2 Neoaliturus tenellus | reverse complement strand
AGTAACATGTTCATAACATACTTCATGCTCTTGCATAGTTTATCTTTGAATGAAGTAACTTTAAAATATAAAATTTGTCCTGCTGAAAATAGTATTTGTTAAAAAAATTAAGCATATATACATTATTTGCAAGTTATTTATGTGGATGGGTTTGATTGTTTCATTTAACACCAATCTATAAAGAACGAATAATTTTACTTTTTCTTGTAAAGCTGTCAATGTTACAGAAAATGTTTGATTAGTACGCAATTAAAAACCATTTTACAAATCAATTTAAAATTTCTATAATATTATTTTTTTAGTTTGAATATGTTGTATAAGATAAATAAGGTGCAAGAGATACAGTTTATTAGCAACGTTGATTAGACACGTGTTAAAGTAATTTAAAAGTAATTTAATAATTATTAATAATTAATAATTATTCACGTTAGTGAAATTTAATTTTCCAACTGAAACAAACTTTCTTATCCAAACACTAATATTTTAGATAAACATTTTTAAATTATATAGCAATCAAAAGGTTTTTGACGAATGTTTTTTTTTTTTTTTTTTTTGTATTTAGTTTTCCATAAATGCTACAAATTCTAAGGCTTTCTTACATTTAATTTAATATTTAACACTGCCAATTACTGTTTGTAAATTTTGTTGCAGAGTAAAATATAAAATAACTCTTTGTAACAATAGTAAAAAATTCAAAAAGGTATTTCGTTGTTAATAATTTCATTGTTTACAACTAAGCTACTCTTTGATTTGTTTATTTTTTTGTATATTGGACTTTTAAGTAAAATTTTATATTGGATTTGATACTATACAGCTTTGCACGTACAAAATTAAATCTTTATTTTCATGAAGTTTGAATCATTCATGATTGTGGATCAATAAATTGAGTGGAATATTTTTACACCTGAATTGAGTGTAAACAGTTGTAAAGTCTAATAAATGTAAATATTTTCTTATAAAAGTATAAAATAGATCACTATATATTGTAATTGGCATAACAACGTAAAACGGAAAGTATTGGTGACTGTAATTAAGCACTTGATCAAGTTTCTAGCTTCTAACTCAAGTAACAAAATTAAATTTGCTGTAAATACAACAGGAGGGTCAAGGCCAAATATCTCAATAAACCAGCCAATTATTATTATTTTTTAGCTACGCGTTAAAATTTTTATTTACAGTGAATTACATCAATTTGAGACATTTTTATACTTAAGTACTATTTATTTTAATTAATGGTTTCGGAGATATGGGCAGATAAAGTTTGCCCCATGTTATCTTCATGAACTTTAATTGCCTCTAGCTTCCTAACCGTTACGTTTAGAAAAAATGGCAAAGAATAAAAAGGACTTAAAATTTCATGGGAATAAAAAATCCATAAAATGTATGGTGTTCCGTAACAAATTTTAAAGTTGGCCACTATATTTGAAAAATTACGTGAAATTTTTTAAAGTGAAATACATACCTGAAAGCAACATAAAAAGTAAAGGGGGTTCACCATAAGAGTATACCAACAGACATTGAATAAAAAAGTTACCTATTGGATCACTTTAAGAATCTCACCCTGTAAATGTGTATATATATATATATATATATATATATATATATATATATATATATATATATATATTATAATATTGAATATCATATAAAAAATTACGTTTATATTTTATGAATACTTATTATTCTAAAAACATTTTATTACTCCATTATAATTATTCTTGAAAATTACAATATTATGCAATAAACTTGCATTTTAGTTCAGAAGAGTCTTAAGTATTAAAGGAACGCCAGTAAGAATTTTTTAACTAAATTCTAAAAGGGTTTTATAATAGATTTTTTTCACAATAATATGATTTTGTAATACATTAATGTTTTCTAATGTTGAATTCACGAAGGTGAACTCTTTTGTAGGACAAAGGCTGGAAAATCTTATTAGGGACTGAAAACTGTTATCGCTAAAGTAAAACGGTAAAGACGGAAGGCGAGATAAATTAAAGCCGTTTAACAAATGAATCAGCGACACCATTTGTGACGCCAACTGCAGCCCCGCCGATAGAACTGGCGTGAGGAGCGACCGGTAGGCCTACTCGTCACATTCTTGTTATCACTGCAAAAACACTTTACAAAATGCTTAATCATCATGTCGTTTTTATTTTGTAGACAGTATAAAATCACAAACTTAACAAAATATACAAGAAATACGAAACATGATCTTAAACAAGTAACGAGTAAAAATAGAATACTAATGTATACGTAATTTTATTTATATCATGAATAATTAAAATTTTTGTGATATTTAAATTTTATTTTATAATACGATTGTATTGTTATTGTTATAGTTTCTGCAAATGAAGAATATCCAAGAGGTAAAAAAAACGTTTAAAATAAATAAAAATATTTCTTTGTTAAGGCTTAGTTTTAGTAACTATTGGTAACATGTACAACTCTTATAAATATACCTCATATGTATGAATATAATTAATTCATTTGCAAAGTAAAATAATACGGTAGTTGAAAAAAAAACATAAATCAGTCAATAAGGAAATTATAAAATTTGTTTGTATAAATTTAACTTTTAGCTTTATAGTTTGTATTTTAGTTACAAGTAATATTGATTTAATTATTAGCAATATATTTTAGATTTTTTCTATTAGTCCTATAGATTTTTTTATTCATAAACTAAAAAATATACATTAAGTGTAAATGTTAAAATGTAACGATAGAAGTTCCAATAAGTATGTTTAGATTATAAATTACAATAATATTTCAAATCAAATGTATTTAAAACAAATTTTAAGCTGTATATTCTTTTTTATAAGATTAAAATGATAATCTAATTTGTAAAAGTGCCAAAATTATATTACAAGTAACAATAGAAAAATTTATATTTCATTAGAAGTACCAAAAGTGGCATTTTTCTGTAAGTGCTCGCTCAAGTTTCGTGTGTGGGGCGAAGCACAGCACTTTCCCCGCACGAGCCTAAGCCGAGTACTGGAATAATAAAAGCAAATGATATAAAATAACTTTTGGTACAAGTTATGACCGATACTATACATTACGACGCTTAACTAACAAATACCTATTTTTGTTTACACTAGTGTATGTGCTGCTCGACATCGAGTAATTTATTTTGATACAATACATAAGTTACATTTAGTTCTAAATAAATGGCATCCGACCATTCCAATATTGTGAATATCATTGATCACCAAAAACTACACCTGTACGTTAACAGATGTTTAAATGCTCAAACCAATCTCAATGTTATTCTAAAGGGTAAACTGCAAATTTAATTTGTGGATAGCGCCCTTATTTTAAGTCCGATTCTCATAACGTTTTGTGCAGAAACAATTACAGACCAAGCCGTTTCCAACGACACCAAAAACTTGAAAATCAAATGAGAATTGTAGGAGGAGTTCTCCATACAAAGAAACCATTAGCGCATTACATAAGTATAGATTTAGATCGTTACACATTAAAAACAACTGACTTAAATCATAAAACAAATGGTAAAGAAACGCTAACGCCCGTAGTGGTCAGATAGAGAACCAATTGAGAGTACCGAAAGTAAATTTAGAGAGGGGGAGGGTTACTTGATCGTTTTTCCTTTGCTCTAAATTAGAGCTTGGGGAAGATTAACCAAGTGGAGTGAAAATGTTCATCATTAAACCATATTCAAATTCTTTGCTGAACGAGGTCTTGAACGTAAATTTTTCACATTTAAATCCAAGTTCTAGCCTGTATGTATGGATTTTAGATAGTTTGAAATTCATTATGTGCCTAACCTCAAAAGAGTGTGATCATATGTGTTACGTAATTTTTGTGACTACATTTTTGTCACATTTTTTACATATTTATTCTAGTGATTTTATAACCTACTCATTTTTTACATATTTATTCTAGTGATTTATAATATTTAAGGTGGTCAAAGAGAAAAAAAGTGTCCGCTACAATTGTATTCAGCCTTTGTAATACAAACGTTGCATAAACTACTATTATTAGAAATTCTTCGAGTTCTTTTAAATCTAATTGATTTTCACCCAATTTTAATGCCAAATTTAATCAATTTAATTCTGTTTTTAACTCGTTTTACTCATTACTTTTCACAGCCGATCCTAGCACATAATTTGTCCAACCCCCCTCCCCCCACCCCCCCCCCCCGGTCATCAGCGACGCGGTGCCGCGCATCTCGTTGACGAGTCGGAGCCGCCTCCCACATTGGTTTCCCATCAGTCTCGATAAAGATTTATGTGTTAGCGCTGGATACCAACGTTTCTTCGTTACCGCCCGTTTTGGTGGCTTGCCACACAGGCGCCGTTAATCTTCAACTGATAGATGGGTGAAATTCAATAAATAAACAACTATTCACAAAAGCATTTTTTTAGATAAATGACGAAATTATAAATGAGTATCAGTTAGTTTGATACTAGCTTTTTTCAGCGCAAACTTGTTCGCTCCACTCACTTGCCTCAACGACGAACTCATTCACTTCACTCCCCTCGCTAGGCCAGAGGGTGCTTCACTTCAGTTAAGGTTTAATGAACTACATTTTGTTTTATTAAACAAGAATCACTTAGCTGTGATTCGATTTAGTAGTTGACTTTTAATTTTCATAAGGATAACCAGGAAAGGGCTCACCCCCAATTTACAAAAAAAAAAAAAAAAAAAAAAAAAAAAAAAAAAAAAAAAAAAAAAAAAAAAAAAACACATGCATAGGATGACAAAAGTTTTGTTTTGCAAACAGTGATGTTTTATAGAGTAAGATAAGTTTACAATAGTTCTGATAATATATTCTTCAATTGGAAATTCGTAAAAGAAACCTTGGCTGCTCAACATATTACCGTACTATAATTTTGTTTGAAACATCGTTCTTACAAATAATTAAACAACAACAAAATTTTTATTTATATTTTGATATATTTTTTATTATGTTAAATTAAGCCCTGTCGCAAAAAAATACATATATAATGTATATTTTCTTCAATTTTACAGTCGATAAAAAGTTATTTTAATTTTTCTTGAGAATCATTTTTTGTATTTAAATTTTTAACATTATTAAATGCAATGAAGACGTAGAAAGAGGGGTTGTTAGAAAACCCCTCAAGACTAATTGGAGTAACGATCTAATAATGTAGCGCTGAAGTGAGCACAATCCAACCCACTTGTGTTGAAACAACAATATTTACATAACAAACTGTGGTCGAATATTTTTGTAATCATCAGACTGTCTTTGCGAAACAAAACAATAATTTATTTTTTCCAAAATAGATTATTAATAAAACTTAAACACATTTTAAAGGGTAAAAAAAAGTAATTTTCATTCATTTAATTTCGTTTCTATTATAGACTATATATACATACACATCAAATTGTTCTTATGGCCAATGATTAACATTATACATGTTTTTATTCGTAGATATTACTTTGTTGGGATACTTCTCGGTTCATTTGATGGATATTAGATTTTAAAATATATATATTAAGTTATACTTTGAATACTTGTATTAAGTATTTTGTTTGTTTGGAAGTAAGTAATTTAAATACAATCAAAACTGTACTGTAATGCATTTTAGATAATTAATCACTATTTAATAAATAGTTTTTAAATTTACATTTTATATAACAAATAAGAAAACACATAAAATGTTATTGTATTTAGATTCTTGCAAATATAGTTTATTCATATAACTACTATTTTTACCTTGATGTGTATTGTTATACATTGCAAGTGTTGGAATATGTCATGTTTTGTCAAATCAAAGTGTTTTGTCATTTGTAAAAATTATAATATGGTCTTTTATGAAATTAAACTTTATTAGAATATCATTTATGTCCATAACGCTGTAAAACATTTCGTCCCCTTTTTAACATTATTTATGCTATTAATGTGTTCCACTACCGTTATTATTATTGTTATTTTGATAATATGGCTAGACAGTTTCCCTTCCAAAGAAACTGCTTGACTTATTATTTTACGTTATAATTTTCAAATACACGTTTTCATTAATTATCAAAGTTAAAATGACATTATTCGTTAAAATAAGTATTTAATAAATTCTTTTTAAATATTTTTTTATTATTTTTTTGCTGGTCAACAATAAGGAAAATTAGAACCCCAGTATAAGAACGGAACCGAATAATTGTATTCAATCACGTCCGATATTTATGCTTGAATCACCTGCCACTCGCAGCGCCGCAACCGGCGGCGGATCGTCTCTCACATCGGAGCTCCATCAGTCTATAATGGATTTATAGGCATATCAGCCGTCATTTCATCTCCTCCATTGAGCTTTTTCACTACAGACTGTGCCTTTTAAATTAAAACCATTGTTTTGTTATATTATGCCTAGTTGCAGTAGAAGTTCTTATGTTTGCATTTTACGTACAGACATATATAAAGGACACTAGATCGGTCAAATTCATAGGTTTTTTTTTTTTTTTTTTTTTTTTTTTTTTTTTTTTTTAATAATAACTTAATTAACTTAATAACTTTTAACAATTTGTTGGTTCACAAAAAACAAGAGTTTCATAGCAAAAAACTTTTTTCGTTTTCGAATGTTTTGGCTAATTTAAATTAATCTCTAAATGTAAGCGTTGTAATGTTATTTTTATTTTAAAACCAATAGGCATATATCTTCAAACACTAAATTAGTCATTTGATGTATGGGAAAAATTTTGCCAGTTATCTATTATTGGTTTTAGTCGCTTCTCTGAAAGTTTTGGTCCTTAACTTTTGTGAGTTTTTTAGTATTAGTAAAATATTTCCTTTGTAGATATTTACTTATTTTTTTAGTATAAGTAAAATATTTTCTTTATTTGGTCAATCAGTTTGGTGCAAAGTATTTGTTTTTCAACAGACAAATAGATTGAACCTTGAAATGTCTTTGGAATAATAGTCTAAATACTTAAATATTTTTAAAACTATTTTTGCTATTAGAACTCACTTTTTATAATTCAACTCAAAATGAAAAATTTAAAAGTAACATGGTCCCGGGCTTAGGTCTTACCATGGCTACTACCTTAATATCGTATTTCAAATACGGTTCATGCCAAATATAAACCTAATACACCCATCTGTCAAGGAGGTTCAATGACGGTATGTTTACGTTCAAATAAATATATGTTAATACAAAAAGAATTATAAAATATCAAATTAAAACAATTGAATACATTAATTTTGCAATTAGATGATTTCATGATTCCTTTTACAAACTATTTAAATAAAAATTCGAAACCCTATCATAACTTAACATGTTTATGAACATCTACACTTAACTAGTCATTTTTATGGATACGTAATAAACTATGAAAGATACATTTCGTAACTTAATTCTGTTTGAGAAATAACGACGTTCGTCAGGGCAAAATTGTTTTCAAAATTATCGGAAACAAAACTTCAAAAGTCATTAATTATAGAAGCTTTGGCAACTAAAGTAGTGACTTAGCTTTATAAAGTATGCCTTTAGTAGTTTCACATTATTCGTCGTAGTTGAGGAAGTTTAATAACTTATTTATTCATTTACTAACGGATACAATATAATCTTAGCAATACAATTATAATAAACATGCGTGACCTTTATTAAATTATAATGACTATGTCTAAATCATGCAACAGAAATAATAATACTAATATAACCGACCTCATTCAAGAAAATTAGTTGTACTAAGATCAGTAATACTGAACACAAAATCACAATAGCAACAATATTGTAACAATGAATTGTATAATTATGACTATATCTTTATGAATAACAATATTCTTACATAGTAACCTACTTATCGTGTAAGTAAGAGACGAGTAAGCATAGGACAGAATACAATTGTGTTAGGTAAAGGAAATACAAAGTGTCGCGTACTGGCAGTAATAAAAAAAAGCTTCATACTAAAGTGAAAAATGTTTCTAAAAGATGCTTTAGTGTGCAAGAAGAAGCCGTACTCCTAGCCAGTAGATACAGCATTTTCTATTCTGTGAAGTCTTGGCAGACAGTTATGGTATTCATAGGCAGTAGCATAATGCTGCCGAAGAACAATTCTTGAGACCGTGAAGACCTACGGTCTACAAACCCTTTTTTATAGATTACTGCAATCTACTTGTCTGGTGAGCAGTTTACGAAGCTTACGCCGTCTTTGTGTTGCCTTCTGGTATGAAGAGTATTCAGTCCGATAAATTTCGCTATTTCATCAACAGGACACGATGCATAGTCATATCCAAGTCTAACTCCTATTATTTATAGAAAAAGTTGAATTTTCTTAATCCGATCAATATTCTCAGCTTTATTAGGGACTAAACAGCCCAACAACATTTTAAAATGGAATGGATGAGTGAAGTGTATAGTAATACCATATCAGGAATTTAAGGTCCGAATGATAAATCCAAGTGCCCTAGATGCTCGGCTGCTAAGTGATCGATGTAAAAAGCAGGCTGTACGTCGGAAGAAAGAATTAAACAAGCTCTCCAATGTGGGTTTTCTTTTTCCAAGACCGTCTCACAGAGAGAGTTTTCCAACAAAGAAAGGGCTAGAAGGACGATGAAATCAGATAACTGCACACTTGCGTGCATTTAGCTCAATGCAGTTTGGGTCACACTATGCTTTGATTCTAAGTAGACATCTCAGTAGACGTTGAGAGTAATCGCTATCTTTGATATCACTGAATACCTTTATGTCATCAGAGAATAGCAGACACTATGAATAAAATACACTATCTATGATGTAATTTATAACTTTGTCGTAGCTTATTTTATATGTAACTTATGTTTTAGTTGAGCAAAAATTCCCAATATTCCTAAGACATATACAACGCAACTGCAGAGGATGTGCTTGGAAGAAACACCGAATGTCATATTCCATAACTGTCACCCACTCTCATATTAGAATAGTGAAATAACCTAGCACATACTGAACAACTTTTGGTAACCTTACACAAACAGAATCTATGAATTAATAATTGAGAAACCACAATTAATGGGTGTCCAACCATTGCAAAAATTATCACTGTATAACAGTTTTGATAAGTAGCATTTTTATTTGATTTTCTGTTATATCAAAGTTAATAAGCTACGAATGCAAATTAGCTATATACAGATCTGTAATAACTGTTAATTTTCATATTTAAATATTTACCTGAGAAAGTTCATTCTTCTCTCTAGCCGTATAGTTTTAATAGAGTATTTTTTATGTTTGCTACTACTTAAAAAATATAACATGACAAAGGCAAATAATTACGTAATAATGAAACTTGGTTCAAATTGGAATGATAGACAATGTTAACTGACAATCGTGCTGTTGTGTAGCACGGCGATCGTCGTTGATCATAATAGTATATGATCAACGTACTATACATTATGGATGGACCCACGCACCATTCTGGATGAATATGGTGGGAAATTAACGGTATTCATTAAGCACTGATTAAGCCTACTTACTCATTGATTGAAGTTTATTTGTTGTAGATTTGAAAATGAAAACTAAATGCCCATTTAAACCTATGTATTTTTTTAAATCCAGTGGTTTTAATAATATTACATGAAGTAACAAGTTATTTAGATTATGAAATATTAATTTTCATTATAAATTGTATGTGTACCTTAAACAGTTATTTTATGTCGGGCTATATAAAGTAAAAGCATAGTTCTGTTTGCCTGATTTTTTCACATATTGCTCACAAACATCAATACGCATCTCAACTAATATTTATTAACGTACTGCCAAGTCTACTGACACAGTAACAACAAAGTATTTCGTATAAAATGCGGAAATCCATTTAAACTTTTGTAATTTCCGCAAAACTCTTGGAGCTTGTCTAACGATGTTAGGAACCCCCCACCGCCCTTTCCCTTTAATTTTACCCACAACTCGTTTGATTAAATACACATGTTATGATCAAATACGTTTGCACTAAGAGTTGTTCGGTTTTATTAGCATTACCTTTTGAATGGGTCTTACAATACTCGGCCATGCAATTTTTAGATATCTTTCAGTATTCTTACTGAATACATAGTTTTGCTTCATGTATATTAATGGGCAAGCATCATTCTTTGACTCCTTTTCCCTCACCTTCTCGGCACGCATACTGTTAGAAAGGTATGATCCCATAGGTGAGCACCCATTATAACTCAAACTAAAAACTAGGGCTACGCCCTAGAGGCTTTTAACGTTGCAATGCTAATGTAATGAAAGAAAGATGATTTAATGAATTATTAGTAATTTTTTGAAATAACAAATTAGTGATAGCAGAGTGAGAAAAGCAGATATTTTAGTTATAAATTATTTTCAATCTAATTAGGTTCATATCAATTTAAATTTTGGTTACTTAATAAAAGTAGGTTTACAATACCTTTCCGTCTCCAATCCATATGATTTGTCTAGATGACTAGTTTCGGGACTGTTATCCCATTATCAAATCTGTCGTCAAGAGTTAAAAGTTAAAAAACACTGTCATTTTCGTCAATTTTAAATAGTACATAACACTTAACACATAACACATACACGACGAACGAACAAAAAGAAACATTTAACCGCGATCACACGTGTTTCCGGCCAAAGACGAGTCCAGACTGCGCGGCCGCGGTAGGATAATCAGCCGATGCCTGCTTGATGACGTGTACTCCGGAGCGGTGTTTATCAGCTGGTCTTTGTTATCTATGGTCTCGTTGCTACCTAGCCTTCCAATTCTGTCAAATAAAATATTTGAGCCAAAATTTAATTTTTCATTTAAAACATCATTTGGCGATGACTTCAAAGCTTTGTAAATTTCATAGCTCTCTAGCACATTCATTATGGGGCCTTTATTACATTTATGTAATATTTTTAAATTGTCACTGCAGCTGTTAACATTATGATTATCATTGATGAGATGTTCTGCAAACTTGGAACGTTGTGTTTGCAACTTAGGTTTAGGTAGATGTTCACTAAACCTTTTTTCAAAAGAACGCCCAGATTGTCCTATATAGATTTTTGGACAATTCACTGCAGGATAATTTATACACTCCCGTATCTTCAAGGCTGTTATTATGGCTATTTGAAACAACATTGCTTAGGTGGCGTTCAAGTTTATTTTTAGTTTTACTTGCCAAAATTATGTTCTCTTTCCTTAATTCATTTTTTAACGTGAAGTGTAAATGACTACCAAAATCTATGGACACATAATTGCGGTCGTTTTTTATCAGCTTGGTTTTTATTTTTCTGTTTGTAAATAATGGTATCAATTATGCTACTATGGTAACCATTATTGACGGCAATATACTTTAAAATGTTATATTCGTTGTTATAATCTACTTGTGACATTGGAACTCGTAATAATCTGTTGATAAAACTATTGTAAGCAGCCATTTTGTGGGATTGAGGGTGGTTAGAAGTGGCATGAATGGTATGGTCGGTAGTAGTGGGCTTCCTGTAAATTTTGAATCTGATCTAATTGTCGTTTTTTTTTGTCGTTTTTTATCAGTGTTAGGTCCAAAAAATTAATTGATGCATTTTCTTCAGTTTCTAGGTAAACTTTATCTTTTGTGAAATGCTATTTAAATAGTTGTTGAATAGGGTGAGTTGCCTTGAGTTTCCGTTAAATATAACAATAGTGTCGTCCACGTATCTTCTGTAAAATTTTATTTTGTTCAAAAACTTATTCCTGTTAGAAATAATAAATTCATTTTCGAAGTAGTTCAGATATATCTCTGAAAGTATACTGGATAGGGGGGAACCCATAGCTAAACCATCTTCTTGTAGATAGTACTTTTCATTAAAGGTGAAGTAGTTTTGTTGTAGGGTAATTTTTAACAAGTTGATTAACTCATCAATTGCATCAACACTGAGTTCGGAATGTGTTATCAAGTTATCTCGTGTAATATCTAGTGTTTCATTGATGGGGATATTTGTATAAAGATTTACTATATCAAATGAGGCCAATGTATACCTGTTTTCTACTTTTAAACTTTTCATGAGATCAATTATTTCTAAGCTGTTTCTGAGACTTTGGTCGTTATGGAGTTTTACATGAGTCCCTGAGTATTTTGTCCAGTTTCTTTGCAAGTTTATATGTTGGTGCGGTCGTGAAATTTACCAGTGGTCTTATAGGCATTTGTTCTTTATGTATTTTGGGTAAACCTCGCAGTACTGGTGCTTTTAGTTTTATCATTTTGAGGAAGTTATTTTTGTTTCCAGTTAAAATGTGTTGTGATTTATTTAGAGCATTTTTTATTTTTAAATTTTTTTCAAAATTTTTACATCAATTTTTTTCAAAATTTACAGGAAGCCCACTACTACCGACCATACCATTCATGCCACTTCTAACCACCCTCAATCCCACAAAATGGCTATCTTTTGTGAAATGCTATTTAAATAGTTGTTGAATAGGGTGAGTTGCCTTGAGTTTCCGTTAAATATAACAATAGTGTCGTCCACGTATCTTCTGTAAAATTTTATTTTGTTCAAAAACTTATTCCTGTTAGAAATAATAAATTCATTTTCGAAGTAGTTCAGATATATCTCTGAAAGTATACTGGATAGGGGGGAACCCATAGCTAAACCATCTTCTTGTAGATAGTACTTTTCATTAAAGGTGAAGTAGTTTTGTTGTAGGGTAATTTTTAACAAGTTGATTAACTCATCAATTGCATCAACACTGAGTTCGGAATGTGTTATCAAGTTATCTCGTGTAATATCTAGTGTTTCATTGATGGGGATATTTGTATAAAGATTTACTATATCAAATGAGGCCAATGTATATCTGTTTTCTACTTTTAAACTTTTCATGAGATCAATTATTTCTAAGCTGTTTCTGAGACTTTGGTCGTTATGGAGTTTTACATGAGTCCTGAGTATTTTGTCCAGTTTCTTTGCAAGTTTATATGTTGGTGCGGTCGTGAAATTTACCAGTGGTCTTATAGGCATTTGTTCTTTATGTATTTTGGGTAAACCTCGCAGTACTGGTGCTTTTAGTTTTATCATTTTGAGGAAGTTATTTTTGTTTCCAGTTAAAATGTGTTGTGATTTATTTAGAGCATTTTTTATTTTTAAATTTTTTTCAAAATTTTTACATCAATTTTTTCAAAATTTACAGGAAGCCCACTACTACCGACCATACCATTCATGCCACTTCTAACCACCCTCAATCCCACAAAATGGCTGCTTACAATAGTTTTGTCAACAGATTATTACGAGTTCCAATGTCACAAGTAGATTATAACAACGAATATAACATTTTAAAGTATATTGCCGTCAATAATGGTTACCATAGTAGCATAATTGATACCATTATTTACAAACAGAAAAATAAAAACCAAGCTGATAAAAACGACCGCAATTATGTGTCCATAGATTTTGGTAGTCATTTACACTTCACGTTAAAAAATGAATTAAGGAAAGAGAACATAATTTTGGCAAGTAAAACTAAAGTAACTATCCTGCAGTGATTGTCCAAAAATCTATATAGGACAATCTGGGCGTTCTTTTGAAAAAAGGTTTAGTGAACATCTACCTAAACCTAAGTTGCAAACACAACGTTCCAAGTTTGCAGAACATCTCATCAATGATAATCATAATGTTAACAGCTGCAGTGACAATTTAAAAATATTACATAAATGTAATAAAGGCCCCATAATGAATGTGCTAGAGAGCTATGAAATTTACAAAGCTTTGAAGTCATCGCCAAATGATGTTTTAAATGAAAAATTAAATTTTGGCTCAAATATTTTATTTGACAGAATTGGAAGGCTAGGTAGCAACGAGACCATAGATAACAAAGACCAGCTGATAACACCGCTCCGGAGTACACGTCATCAAGCAGGCATCGGCTGATTATCCTACCGCGGCCGCGCAGTCTGGACTCGTCTTTGGCCGGAAACACGTGTGATCGCGGTTAAATGTTTCTTTTTGTTCGTTCGTCGTGTCTGTGTTATGTGTTAAGTGTTATGTACTATTTAAAATTGACGAAAATGACAGTGTTTTTAACTTTTAACTCTTGACGACAGATTTGATAATGGGATAACAGTCCCGAAACTAGTCATCTAGACAAATCATATGGATTGAAGACGGAAAGGTATTGTAAACCTACTTTTATTAAGTCTTTCATCAATCCAGGGGGCAAATATGAATAAATTTTGGTGCAAATCCGACCAGTAACGATATAGTACATCACTAATAATAATCAAATGTTATAATCAAGGTGGTTATCAAAATAAAGATTTAACTCCTATAATTTTACTTTTGCGAAAAAAACTATCTTTATTACAAACCTCAAGATCGTTCAACACTATTGGCTAAAAAAAAAAAAAAAAAAAAAAAAAAAAAAAAAAAAAAAAAACTGATTGTTTGATGATTCGTCTGGCTAGAGTATGAGAACTCTAAGAAATATGGTTAAAAATAATAATAACAGTTATTTTTTTTAATTTAATTTGCGTGATACTCAGAAGACTTTGTACAAGGACGTGGAAGGATATCAAGTTATGATTTTAAAAGGACAAAGAATTACAGACATTTTTTTACTTATCTTAAACAAGTGAATATATTTACATATGAATACTATAATATTTTGTATTATGTAAACAATATAATGCACGATTTCTTATCAAACAGTGTTTGAAGATCTTTGTAAAGCAAGAATAAAAGAAGTGATTACTAATGAGGTCGCAACAGATCAAAGAGGTTGAGTTCGAGAGAATATCCATTGTTCCAGAAACGCAGTTTCAGTTTTATTTATTGATGAAAACAAATCAAGTTGTTGCAGAATACGACATTTTCCTTTGGAACAAACTGCTCAATTTAGTTCATTTAATTACTTACGGTCAATTTGGTGGATTTTTTTATTTAGTGTATAACGTATTATATGGTATTACTAGCTGTTTCCCGTCACGGCTTCGCCCGTGATTGAATTTATTTTTTAGGTAATAAAATCTTTAAGAGAGCAACAAAATATTTTTTCTTAAGAGTTACATTGAAACAACAAAGTACTATGTGTAGAGCTCTGAAGGAATTTTGCAAAACATTTTCTTAATGAGAACCATTGAGCAAAAAAGAACAACCATGTCAAATTTCAACCCCGTGCCCGTAGGCCCTACAGTCATTTTAAAATCATGTAGGGCTGAGCCCTAAGGAACATGAAAAACTATAATTTAAAAACTATTTCTTAGTAAACACCTATTAGCAAAACGGAACATAAACGTTAAATTTCCACACCGTAGGATTAATGGTAATTTTGAGGATTTGTGGGGGGGGGGGCCTGGATTAATTTTGAAGTCCTATGGGGCAGAGCAATAAAGAACTTCGAAAACTGTATTTGCAAAACCGTTTATAATCGAGCACCTATTTGCAAAATGGAGCATCCACGTTAGATTTTAATCTCTTAGCATATATGGTAATTTTGAGGTTCTGTGGGCTGGAGCCCTAAAGTAAATTTGCTAAATTGTTTCTTAGTGAGCAACTATGAGCAAAGAGTAATGTCCATGTCAACTTTCAACCCCGCGGGCCCAGAGTAATTTTCAAGACTTGTGGGACGGAGCCCTAAATTTCAAAATATATATTTAAAAAAACCTTTTCTTAGTGAACCTCCTACCTATGAGCTAAGAAGAACGTAGGCCTACATATAAAACTTCAACCCTTGGAGACCCTAAAATGTTTTTGAAGTCTTGTTAGGCAGAGCCCCAAATAACTTCGAAAACTATATTTGCAAAACCCTTTTCTTAGTGAGTACCCATGAGCAAAGGGAATCCTCCATCATATTTAAACCCCGTGGGCCCTAGTGTAATTTGAAAGTCCAGTGGGGCGGAGACCTGAAGGGCTTCAAAACTATATTTGCAAAACGTTTCTTAGATTAGATAGATAGTACCTATGAGCTAAGAGAATCGTCTTTGTCAAATTTCAACACTTAGGCTATACAGCAATTGTCAGCTTCTTTGAGGTAGAGCACTAAACAATTTCGAAAACTGTAATGGTAAAACAGTTTCATAGTGTCACCCATGAGCAAAGAGGAACGTCCATGTCAAAAATTTCAACCCCGCGAATGCCCTAAAGGAATTTTGAAATCATTTTGGCTGAGCTCTTAAGTGCTTCAAAAACTATATTTTCAAAACAGTTTGTTAGTACCTATTAGTAGTAAAAAAGTATATAGTAATAAAATACGAAATAAAGTAAACTGCACTTAATACAACCAAAGTACACCAGACTAAAAGTAATAGTACATCACTATAATCTTGACAATGACAATCATAAATAAACATTATATCACACCTGGTTACTTCTATGCTTGTAAGCATTTGCTTGAATGAATCATCACATGGCAGATGTAAAAAACTTAATTCAATTTCCATTATCATATAATACAAAAATGTTGCTTCCATAAGAATAATGTTGTTATTCCATAATAATAACATGGTAAATTTGAGGACGTCTAGGGCGTAGCCCTTTGTGAATATTAATATGAAAATAGTCAGACTTTCCTATTTTAAGCCTAAAGAATGAGTATACCAAATTTCAGTACTCTAGCTAGTCGGGAAGTTGGAGAATTAGTGATGAGTGAGTGAGTGAGTGAGGGCTTTGCCTTTTATATATTTAGATGTTATTTAATTATTTTCTTTCACACTCA
Organism: Neoaliturus tenellus; assembly: GCA_030545055.2. Classification (NCBI taxonomy): domain Eukaryota; kingdom Metazoa; phylum Arthropoda; class Insecta; order Hemiptera; family Cicadellidae; genus Neoaliturus; species Neoaliturus tenellus. The sequence continues at coordinate 32,257,141 of CM061531.1, read as the reverse complement.
TACCAAAAATTCCCATAGTAAATGACACAATTTGTTTTGAAAATGTTAAACAATTCAATTAAAAAGCTACTTAAATAAAGAATTAGAGTCTTAATTGTCTTTAAAATTATAAATATTACATTATTCTTTTTCACTATCACCTACAAAGCTTATTGTAAACATGTGTCAAAAGGTATGAAATGCTTTAGTGTGATTTAATAAATTAATAGCATATTTTTACAAAAAGCCACACCCTTTGCTGGTATAAACATCTTTTGATAAACCAATAGAATGTTTTAAAAAATATTAATTGATTTTGGTTATTTAGCAAATAAAAAAATAATTAAATGATTCTTTTAAGCAAGTATTGTTGGTAGGTAAATATTACAAAATTAGATTATATAAAAATATAATATGTGTGATTTTCATAATTTAATAATAATAAAGTAAATTTTTATCTAATATAAATATGAAAGTATAATAAAAAAATATATAATTGTTATGGATAAATTATATTCTAAAACTTCAAAATTTAATAATATAATTAATTCAATATTCTACTTACAATGGTAATGGGCTTGAATAGGAAAACGTTTACCTCTATATTAAATCCCTAATGCCCCTTTAATTGTGTTGTCAAAGGTTGTTTAGGTGCCTTTGAAGTATGAAATTAATTATTGAGATGAAAGCATATAAAGCTTTGCTACAAGTAGCTAACTACTCTATTTTAGACATTTCACCCTTAAAAAATTAATTGAAACAAATAATTGGCCTTAATATTTTCAAAGTTTATAAAAAATTTACAAATGTACAACTGGGAAAGTCTTTGAATTTGAAAAAAATCTCTCATAATTACTATAGCTCATATATTTTTATTTAAACAAAATAATCACCCAAGTTCTTATAATAAAATGCTAAGTCTAGACGTATTATGTCTGACACCATGTAAACGTGAAATGGTTTACAGAAACAGTAAAAGTTGATTCAATCAAATATTACTGTAATCATTTTAAAATGAAATAATATAACTGTAACGTTTTAATATAAATTTATGATTACATTTTGTATTTTATTAAATAATTTTACAGTTTTGTACGTCTATACGGAGTAGATTTTTAACAAGAATGATGGTTTCCCAATATGACAGCTTAACTCGTCAGCAATATACAAGCCAATGTTTGACAAGCGATAACGGGTAAACCTATCGCAGGTGATCCTACACTAACATGTAAATCGGATGTTGTATAAAATGCAACTCACACAAGAAATTGAATAAACCACGTTAAGTTTTTAGATTATGATCATTCATTAACTTGTAACAGGCAAGTTAATTCGGAGTAAATTAATGATTTAACTAAATTAGACTTCATATTCAAATAACTTTCTTATTTTATTATTTTATAATAAAACATTAAAAATATCTAATACCCATAAGACTACGGTACTTTTTTTTAATTTAAAGGATTGGTCTTAACGCACATATTTAATTAATATCATAAATATTTTTCATTGAGGTTATGGACTGAAGAATTTTTCCGTATATACAATTCGAACGATTTTTTTTATTGGTTACATTCCCATTAAAATGGTGGACATCCCAGGATCGAATGCTATATATATTTTTTTTAAAGGTACAAGACACTATTCTAGTGTAACAAATCTATAAATATATGGATTTTTATCATAACCAATAATTTAGTATTTTTTTTATTTATCGCGTTCTATAGATTTGTTACTTACTCGTTGTTATCCATAAATTAATTTCAGCTCAAATAAAACTTTTTTTATTATTTTAACTCTTTTACGTTTTGTGGATATTTAATGCCGTTAAATGTCTTATTATATATCATTAAAGATAATACAATTTTAATTTTAAATTACAAACACCAGTTAATAATTTAATAGTACTTTTAGTTTTTAAAGTAACTAAACAGAAGCCAAGTTACCATTTTTAGCTGTACAGTGAACTAAAACAAAATATGTGAATAAATATTGTAATCATACCCAGTAAAAAATATGATATTAAAATCTTTAATTTGGATTTTAAATGTCAACACAATAGTGTATGGCAAATTATTTGACAGTAAATTTAAAAATATAAAGTTGGTGTAAAACTATAAAATCTTGTTATTTAAATCTGGTTGTCACTTAAAGACGCATTTCAGAAAGTTAAACGTACATTTATTTGTGTCCATATACGTATCGATTGTTGTGATCAAGAGCCTTGACTACAAAAGGATAGGCAAGGTACAGCAGAGCCCATCGATTGCCCATACACTATGTTTGAATTTACTGCGCTCCATAATCGTTACGTTGCAAGATAAGCTTTTGCTCGTCTATTCAAAACTTGGAAAACAATATAATGCTTAAAATTATTATAACTTTTTATTTTTTATAATATTATTTGATATATCAGTTTATTAGAAAATAGGTTTCTCGAACCTCAAACATTTTATATGATTTCAATAACAGTAGTTTATGTAACGATTGCATTATGAACCCCTTTATGCCTCTAGTTATTGAAAGGGTGATTACAAGCATAGAATAAACTACTTTCACTACGATAAACTTATATTTAGGAAAGCATTATAAATATTCAGTAGGAATCATGCTGACCATTTATAGGATACGCGGTCACCCATCAAAAAGTAGCCAAAACCTATTTTGCTTAATCTAATTGTGGATCAGACATGGGGTTATTTAGGGGAAGGAGGAATATTGGTTTTAAACACACAGGACCAATTTGTCTGTAGTGTGGGACTCCTTTACCACAATCTAGTTAACTAATAACTTTAAAAAAAAAAAAACTCCTTAGCTTTCACAGACACTAACAAAAACACTAGCCTTAAATCGCTTATTCCATTACATAAGGATCATGTCTACTTAGGATTTAGCACTTTATACCTCATATCTAATCAAGCCATTTATTTTTTCCCAAGATTGTGAGGTTAAGCACATAATTATTCGGACATCATTTTTGTAACTATTCCATCATGAAATACCGATTATCCCGTCATCTTCTTAACTTTTCTATGAATTTTTAATGATCTCCACTTAACTGTAAACTGTATAGAAAAATTATATAGTTTTGACGAAAACAACAATTTATGATGAAGACGTATCTTAAGATTGATTTTAATACATCTTTATGGTAGGCTATGTTTCTTTATGGAAAAATATTTTTAGAGATAGTGAATGTTAAAATTTTCCCCTTGCTATCCTTATATATACAAAATATAAATAAATAACAAAAATTAAACTTTCTCTACCATTATCCCCCAAACCGTTAGGATTTGTCTTACAAAGAAAAACTTTTAAGTAATCATCAATTTTGTGTAGAACAAAATAACCATAAAAATTGGGGTTTCTATTACGGTGACTTACAGGTTGGAAAGGTTACTTCAGGTACATCATGTACATTGAAATGAGTTTCAGTCGATAGAGTTGACGACTTGCATACATTTGCACTATTTGCTTTGGTAAAAAAAATCAGTAAAATTTTAAAGGATTATAGTTTGGGGCACTCGGTAAATCAGTTACTAACAATACTGGGGAAAAAATACAAAACCGTAAAACAAAATTTATAGAATATCGTTCTATTTTTTGTTTCAATTATAAATTGGTACATTTTAAAACGTATTGGATCGTTTGAATTGCTTTATTTCCCTGGAAAGACCTCGGGTACCTGAGCTACTGAGACACTGGCCGGAGTTTATAGCTAGATCTCCAAGGACCAATCAAGCTAATGACTTAGTAATTTGCTGCTGGAAAGGGTTCAGTTACAAGATCACAGTTGCAGGTTAACCATAATAGGGTAAAATATTACTTTCAATGTACATAATCAAACTAAAAGTTCTAGAATTTATGAAGTCGATGGTTTTATTAAATTATAAACAAACATATTTTAAGGTTTGATGCTTTTGAATGTTTACTTTTAAATAGTTACTAATAACATAAATTAAACATAATTGCAGGAATATAATTTTTTTTGTTTGTATATTATTTGTTAGCTGTTTGACATTTAAATATAAAACCCATTCTTTTAAGATATTGTTGTATATAGAAACTTTTATTAGGAATAGTCTTATAAAAATTAATAAATAAAACGAATTTGACAAAAAAGTTTTATCCATGACTGAATCATTCACTACTTCTATAAAGTAACCAATATTAGTATGTTTACTCTTTAAATCTTTTCACATACAAGTTTTAGTAAGGATAAAATGTCATTTCATTATGAATAAAATTTATCATAGTTATTATAACTTACACATAAATAGATAATCTATTTATGTTATGACCATTTATATTAAATAATTAATTTATGGTTCGTTATCATATGCAGTTTGTTTTGCACTTCGTTATTTATTTCATAAATTTTATTTGTTGTTGATTTTCTTTTTAAGTATAATATTAGTTTTGGAAATGCTTAATTTAAGCAATAGTGTGTTTTTTCTATATTGTTCATATTGTTAAATTCCTTGATATAATTATTATATAATTTATAGTGTTTCTGCCAAGGGATAACCTACCAACCTGAAGGACATTATTGATATATAAATGATTATTGTAAAACAATGTAATTTTTTTATTTATCGCTAGTGGATAGTTGTCAATAAAGAAAGTTGAAAGTTATAACTTACACAGTAATAGTAAAATAGTAAGACTCTTCAATTTAAATAACATTTTATAGTTGGTATCTATTATTATGATAGAAGTTTTGACACTACTACATATTGTAAGCAATCCTACTTGGATAGGTTTTTTTTTTTTGAGGGAGAGGCGGAAAATGCATTACGCACGCAAGTGGCCAGCCTGTAGTGTGGGGCTCAACTAAAAAAACGGGTTTACCCACTAAAAAAACCTCCTCCACTCTTTAGGAAACTAACCTGGAATTGTTTATCACATTACGTCAGGCTAGGCCTAACTAAATTTGGCTTACGCCCGTGGGACTCGCTCCTTATCCAGCCGCTCGATCAATTGATCTGGGCCACTTCACGGTCCAGATCGGTTTTCTTTTCCAGGAGGATGCCCCGGACGAACTGAGACAAACAATCCCAGTTGCCCTCATCCTCCAAAATCTTTTGGCAGACCGAGTCCACCGAAAATGCACCAAAAATGTGTGTGGCCTCCGTTCGGGACTCTTCCCAACGGGGACAGCGGAAGAATGTGTGTTCCGCATCGTCGGGAACACCCGGGCAATAAATGCAGTCCGGTGAACCGGTCTTTCCCATCCGGTTCAGGTACGACCGAAAATAGCCGTGACCTGTCAAAAATTGGGTCAGGTAGTAGTCCACCTCCCCATGCCGCCGTTCCACCCATGGTTGGACCTGCTCGATGAGTCGCGCAGCCCATCGTCCTCGGGTGTCGTGCTCAAAGCTGTGCTGCCACTGCTAGAAGGTTTGGGAGCGCTCTTCTGTTCTTGCCGTTTCCTTGCCGATCTCGCCTTGTCTCTGATAAATCACTTTCCTCTCCCCTGCCAAGAGCTTGACAGGGGTGACTCCGGCGACCACCAGGACGGCAGGCTCGGACACTGTCCGGTAGGCGGAACACACCCGGAGCGCAGCTTGACGCTGAACCCGGGCGAGTCGCAACCTGTAGCACTCCTTATCTAGAGCGCCTGCCCACACCTCTGCCCCGTAAAGGAGCACGGACTGGACCACGGACATCAACAGACGTCTTCTGCTGGATCGGGGACCCCCAACATTGGCCATCAGCCTACTAAGGTAAGTGACTACCTTAGCGGCCTTGTCCGCCGTACGGAAGATCTGATCCCTCCAGCTTAACTTGGTGTCCACCATAACCCCGAGGTATTTAGCGGCACGAGTTGATGTGACCACCTCCCTTCCCACTCGGAGTGGGACGACGGTATCGATCCTCTTCTTCGTGAGGATCACAATCTCCGTCTTACTGAGAGCAAGCGAGAGACCGTGATCTGTCATCCAGGTGTTGACCACCCGCATAACTCGGTTCAACTTCAGTTCAACGTTGCGTGCAGCAATGAGAGCTGCAACGTCATCGGCGTACCCAACCAAAGTGGTTTCCTCAGGCATCTCGGACCTCAGGAGGCTGTCATAGGCAACATTCCAGAGATCCGGGCCGAGTATTGAACCTTGTGCGGCACCAGAAGTGACTTCCATCGTCCGCGTTCCGTCCCTCGTGCCATAAATCAGGCTTCGAGAGCATAGATAATCCTCGATGAGCCGCAACAGGTATGCAGGAATACGAAAGGTGTTGCGAAGCGCATCCAGCATATCGACCCACCTCGCCGAATTGAATTCATTCTTTACATCAAGCGTAACAAGAAGCACTACTCGGCGGGAGAAATGGTTGTGGCTCTCGGCTCTCTCCACAGCTCTCTGAACTTCGGTGACAGCATCGATCGTTGACCGTCCCTTTCTGAAGCCGTACTGACGGGGGCATAAGTCCCCGGCAGCTTCCATGGCAGAAGTCAGGCGGGAACGGATCAGCTTCTCGAACAGCTTCCCAGCTGTGTCCAACATGCAAGAGGCCTGTGGGACGACGGCAGCTCGGGATCACCTTTGCCCTTGCTGATCAGTAAAAGCCTGGCTGTTTTCCAGGGAGCCGAAAAACACCCTTTTTACCAAACAGGCATTGTACATTCTCAACAACAAGTCAGCGTTGATTGAAAATACTTTCTTTAAAGCCTCACTGAGAATCCCGTCCGGGCCAGGAGCCTTGTTGCTCTTCAGGGAGAGAACGGAGGTTTCCAGCTCCTCGAAGGTGAAGAGTGGAACGTCCTCTACCCGTCCGAAGTCAACCGGCGGTCGCTGTGGATGTTCAGGAAACAACGCAGCGACGATCCTCCCCATGGTGGTGCCCTCCATGATAGAAGGTGGAGAGCGGGCGCAAAGTTTCTATGTTACAAGTTTGTAACCCAGGCCCCACGGGTCGGAGTCAACGTCGTCACGAAGTCTCCTCATTCTATTCGCCTTGCTCCTGTTGATCGCCTGGCGGAGAGATTTTCTCGCAGCCTTATAGGCCTCAGACTTACGAACTCTGTCTGCGGGAATTCTCGCCCTAGTGGCGGCTCGTCTAGTTCTTAAACATGTTCTTCTGAGTTCCGCTATCTCTTCAGTCCACCAGTAAACGGGTTTTTTGTCGCGTCGGGGTTTCCTTCGCGGCATAGACTGGTCGCAGGCCGAGACGATCAGTTCCATCATGGATGTTACTAGTGCCTCGGCCCCAGCCTCACCAGGATTCCCCTGCGCTCCACGAGAGATGACTTCAGTGAACTTGACCACGTCCAGTTTGTTGGTGTTCCACCGGCGTGGCCCTTCCCGAGATGCGGAAACTCGACGATGTGCCTTATCATGCAGGTCAAACACGATGTATTGGTGGTCGCTACCCGTGTAGTCCACCACAACCCTCCACCCAGAGATCCTCGGAAGGAGCGACTCAGACGCAAAGGTGACGTCAGGGATCGTGCCTCTCTGCCCGGGGCGCCGAAAAGTAGGTGTGTCACCCTGGTTGAGGACGACAAGACCGGCCCTGGCGATGAATTCCAGGATGTATTACCCGAGGGAGCTGGTAGAGGGCATTCCCCACTTGACGGCCCTGGCGTTGAAATCGCCACCAACGACGACATGCCCGGTGGTGCAAGGAACGCACTCCTCTAGGTTATCTATCTTGTCGCGGAAGTCCTGGACGGCCTCGTTGGGGGTGAGGTAGCAACTGAAGATTGTCACGTCCCTACACCTAACCCAGGCAAATCCTCGGCCACGACCATGACTCCGCACCAAGACATCCCGCGTATTACGCGCCCAAAATGCAGCAGTACCGAGGCTGTCAGAGATCCAAGTGTTTGGGTCTCTGTCCCGATACTGTTCGCTGATAAGGAGCGCGTCAGCACCAAGTTCTCGGGCGAGCTGATCTAGAAGGTTATCAGCTCCCCAGGATCTATGAAGATTGGCCCGGAGGATGCGAATTACCGGCCGCTACCTTTTGCCTGTTCAAATGCAGTTCTGAAGGCACCGCACTGACCAGACCCGGGTAAGTGACAGAGGGCACTGGAGAGGAATCCTTGCAAAGGAAGCAGGAGGGGCTCGAAGAACATTCCTTGCGTTTGTGGCCCTGGCTTCCACACTGGAAGCAGGCACTCCTGTCGGGCCCTTTACAGAGTGGCCGAAACCGAGGCAACGGAAGCATCTCGAAACTACCACCCTCCGTTTGAGCCTGCAACTGACCCAACCGACTCTGAGGTGCTGAAGGCTAAGCAGCTTATTGGCGTGCTTTTCGCCCATCTCAGCAACAGCCATCCGGAGTTGGCTTCGGTTAGGCTTTGTCAGCCATACCCTGACTCCATCAGCCGGTATCTCCAGGAGTGCCACCTGGATCGCACGGGTCACCTCGTCTTCGGTGGAGAGAGCATTAAGGTCCCGAATCTCGACCGAACACTTCGGTTCTAGGGCCTTGATGGAACCTTTGTCCCCAAGTGCAGTCTTGAGGGAAGTGGCAAAACCGATCTTGTCACTCGACTTCCCCAGTTCGAGGAGGACATCCCCGTTCTGGGTTCGCCGAATAGACTTGATAACGGTGTCGGTCTCTTCTGGTTTGGCCTGCGATCTAATCTGACCCAGAACATCGGCAAAAGATCGCCCCCCTAAGGGCTTGATCAAGATTGCCTCCGTCCTGGGATTCTTAGGCCTGGGTTGTTTAGGCTTTCTGACAGAATTGAAAGAGGCCTCCCCAACCGGGTTTGAGACTTGTGTCCGCTCCACCCTCGACGCACTTTTCGAAGCTGCCTCCGCTTGCTTCTGCCTCCTCCTTTCTTTCTTAGACAGGCGCGTCTTCCAGCCTCCCAAAGGTGTTGAGGCAGAGTTTGCTGCCAAGGCAGGATTAGCCACCGGAGCAGGAACCTCTGCAGGAGTAGCTGCTGGAACAACGACAGTGCCCGGGATGGAATGATCAGCCGGGACAGGAGATGTCTGCGATGATGCAGTGACAAAAACCGGCCTCGGCGCCAAGTCCAACTCCCCAAGCTCAGGGCTTCCCGACGATGAACCGCTCTGCCTCTTCTTTCGCTTTCTGGCTTGAGTCTGGGACTCAGCCAGATGAGCTTGAGACGAAGCAGAGATGACTCGGTTCGTGACATCGCGCTCCTGTTTCACTGCCTTTAGCCTGATTTTCCGGCATTCCTCGATTTCTTCTAGAGTATCTTCGAGTTTCGGAATCCCCTCTTTTATGGCCTTGTTTACGTTCTTTTGAATTAAGAGGGTCTTGGCCATCTCCTTCAAAAGAGCTTTTATCTTCTTCAGACGTGAGTCTTCCTCCTCGGGGGCGTCGTCCTGCTGCTGCCGAAGCATTTGCAGCTCGATTGCCACACGAAGAGAGCTCTTCCTGGGAGGTATTCCATCGAGCCTGGCTTTTGAGGTTTCTGCCTCGGTCACCTTCGTCGCTAGATTGACCTCCACTTTCTCCTTTTCAGGCTCGGACGACGATCCGGCGTCACTTACCGTCTTAAACGGTGCCGGTGGGGGGAGGTTTTAATTCCCCCTGTTGGCGTCCCAGTCTTCGAGGTCGGAGACCTCTGCACAATAGAGCTTCGCCTAAAAGCGGCTTGCTCATTCTCCTTTACATTCTTTGTGATTCGGTTGATAAAATCCGTGCTTTCATGTCACCAGCGCATCGTGCGGCAAGAGGCGGCCCTTCATTGGCCGAGAGCGGGTACACCCTCGGAGGTCTACCCCCCGTAGGAGATAAGACACCCCTACCCCAGTACTCTGGGGCCCGAAACCTCTGTTTGCCCAGCACCGATACACAAAATGTGCCGGACGTGCTGGGGGTTGCCCGTGGCAATGCAGAGTCCGATCTCTGCATCCATGCCGCACTTCCTGACTAAGGTCCGAAGCGGCTGGCTTTTGACGACACACTGGAGGAGACCATCGGCAGTGCGAGGCACACATCAGTCCCTGCAACACAACAGGGACACTCCCAGGACCCCCCAGCGTGCGCCGGTCGAAAGAAGGTGGAAAGACACCCTTGATTCGGGGTCGAAAACAAGAAGGTGAGCAAGGTTAGCTCAGGAAAGAATAAAGACGGTGAGATAAGACCTGAAAGATGAGAAGTAATTCCCTAGCTCGGGAAGAACTGTGAGGAGGGTCTCACAGCTTAGCTCAGGTACCCCGGGGTCGCCAAGAAACACCCGTACAGTGGAAAGCCCACTGCCCCTGAAGATTACTTGGATTGGTGCAAGTAAACTTAATACCAGTGATTCTCTTTGACAAAATGCTAGAGCTCTGTATTTCAACAGATTACTAGTTTTTCTTTTATCAAGATGGAAAATAATTTAAGATATTCTCTTAACATTTTTCTTATTTTCTCAAGACCCATTACTCTGTCAGGGAGCGAGTAGCTGGGCCCTAGGGACAGTACCGAAAGATTTCATTTCACACAGGTGAAAAAAATATAATCATCACTCTTGTTAAAAGTGAATAAAAGGTAAGTTATAGTAAGTATATACAGTAAATGGCGTTTTGTCATACACAAATCTATAACAACGTTTTTTTCTAATTTAAATATTTTATTATTTGACAACATTAACTGTAAAAAACAAATTAAAGATTTTTCGCAATATAATCAAAAACTACACGAATTATTTATTAACATTTCTAATTACAAATTAAACACACTAAATTTAAATCCTTAGAAACAATTTAGAACTTTCGTTGAAATTGAGAGTGAATCTGTTTTAGAGAAAATGGTACCATTCATGTAAAAACTACAGGAAATTTTGAGAAATCGATGGTAAACATCCACCATACAGAAAGAAGGAATGAATTCTTGTTTTTTAAATCTCTTATAATATCGCTCAATGCTTTGTTTACCTTATGAAATTTGGTGTTTAAACTATATCACAATGTTTGATTTATATTACAAACTGTAATTTACATTGTAAAAAATAAATGTTCTATTAGTTTTGTGATTATTAGATTGTGACAATTTTATATGAGAAGATTATCCACCATACATTACGTTGAATACGGTCTTTCAACTTATAAAATTAAATGAGTAAAACTTTTAATGCTTCCTAATTTGCTTCGTGTATTTTCTGCAAACTGACATGTATACACTCTCAATGTCTGGGTTAAAATATGTATTGAGCTACCATAATACGTCAAAATAAAATAATAATCGGCCTGGTAAAAAACGTTTATTTATTATATTTAAAGTAAAAACGATGCCAAAAACCCATATTTAAAGATGTATAAACATAGCTGTTTTGTAATCTCAACGATTTTAGGTTTCATGTCTACTCTTTATCGTTATCTATAATATATACAGCCCCATGTGTAACTGACTGACTGACTGACTCACTGATGATCTTAAAGTCCTGAAGCGACGTTTAAGCTAGAGACATGAAATTTGGCATGGACATTCTTTGAGATGTTTCAATTTAGAGAAAATCATAAAACTACAACTTTTTTACTTATAAACTATAAAAAAGGTAAAAAATATAGTTTTGTCGGTAACGTAGTTCAGCCGTATCAGCGTATATCGTCGCGTGGTATCGTAGATCACTTAGCAGGTTTAGTTCTCGCTTGTGTTTAAATGATGTCTTTTAACTACACCTCTTACTGATGATGTTTTCGTCAGTGCGCTCTATTATTTGCGATTTTAATGTTTTGTTTTCCATTAGTTGAAATGTCAGTGAAATTTTATTGTATTGAAAGCGGATCTTTTCATCAAGGTGATATCCGCTTCGATTCCTTCAGCAACAATGCGCAATGTGTTGCCAATGCAGCATGTGCGCTTGCTTGGAATTACTTAAATGGTGAATTCTCTACACCTATTATTGATGGAATTCTCATGGCGGGTGACAGTTTATACAGACAGTCTCGTCGTGTGAATTGCATCAGTAATAGGTATCTGTTTCACAGCCCCATGTGTAACTGACTGACTCACTCACTCACTCACTGATGATCTTAAAGTCCTGAAGCGACCGTTTAAGATAGAGACTTGAAATTTGGCATGGACATTCTTTGAGGTGTTTCAATTTAGGAAAAATCATAAAACTACAACTTTTTTATTTTTAAACTATAAAAAAGGTAAAAAATATAGATTTGTCGGTAACGTAGTTCAGCCGTATCAGCGTATATCGCCGCGTGGTATCGTAGATCACTCTTCAGGTTTAGTTCTCGCTTGTGTTTAAATGATCTCTTTCAACTACACCCGTATGTGATACAAACATTGTATCCCTCGATGGATAGACTCTAATTTAATATGAACTACGGTGGTTTGCTGCATTGAGAGCGGGTCATTTCACCATTGACCCAGGGTTATACTTGTTATGATATATACAGTGATAATGCCTAATTTGTAGCTAATGCAGCATATGCGCTATCTTGAATGTTTACCAAAGGTGAATTTTCTTCTCCTACTATGGATTTAATTCCCATGGCGGGTGAATAGTCGCTTGGTTCTCGCTAGTATTTAAATCATGTCTTTTAACTACACCTGCTTTCTTGCTGTTGGCAACGTTAGTATCCCTCATATTTAACAAACCGTTATCCACTTGACTTCAAAATAGCAATGAGATTGTGCTGCATTGAAAGCTCGTTCCTTTAATATTTTTACACACATCATAAATATGTCTCAGGGAATTTTTAAATAACTGTTGAGCAGAAATAACAGATTAAAATGTTAGGTTCTCGTTTTGTTTCAATTTATTTTAGATTACTTACTCAAATTCACACGGAATTATTCATCCGGCCGAAGTTCGCATTGAATGGATTTTCTGTGAAGCTTGAGCCGTGATCTTAATGTAACATACTTCGATTACTTTGTACAATACTTAATAGACAGTTAATTATTATCTTTCTGTTTGATTTATATTCAGTGTCCTATATTAGATTTTTTAACACTTAAAATTTGTTTTTGAGAATGTTTAAATAAGTGTTGAACAAAAAGAACAGATTTAAATGTTAGGTTCTCGTTTCATTTCAATTTATTTTGGATTACTTATTCAAATTCACCCCATGTGAACCTATCAGCCGAATTTCGCATTCAATGAATTTTAAGTGTAGCTCGTGCCGTGATCTTAACGTAGCTACTATTACTTCTATTACTTAGTACTATACTTAATTGACAGTTAATTATTATTTTTCTGCATTATTTATATTCAGTGTTTTATATTTTATTTTAATACACACTTAAAATATGTTTTAAAGAATTTTTAAACGGCTATTGAACAAAACTAACAGGTTTTTGTGAATAAATTATTATTTCACAGGTCTAGATTTTATATTCTTATAATTATTAGTATGTAATAGTAGGGGTTTTTTGTGGATCTACCCCGTTTTTATTATTTCCTATAATTTTGTTTTCATGTTATTTAATTCCTTTTTTGCTTATGGATTTGAATGTTATTTGCTATTTCAGTAATTTAAACGTTTTTCTTCTATATACTGAAATTTACAAGTTTTTATTTTTAATTAGTTTGTATCAGCCGATTCTTTTAATATCGTGGTTGGCGATACTATATTTAGTACAAATTGTATTTTTAATTTCCTAAGTTTATTAACTAGCATAGCTTGATTTTTTTATTATTTTAATAGTAATTTTCACACTTATTATTGGTTATTTTCTATTTTTTAGCATTATTGTTTTACTCTAATGGGCAAATTACATTATTTTTAAAATGTACGAAAATCTCATTTAAAAATACTTAATTTGGAATAATTTTGACCAATTGCAATTTTAATGTAAAACATGTTAACTCGTTGACGTTTCAGACTAAGTAGTTGGTAACGTGGAATAGTTAGCATCACATTTTTTCGTAGAGTTACAAGTAAATTAATAACTTAGCTTTTCAAAACTTCGATTTTTATTAGTTTTTATTTTCCGATTCTATTAATATCGTGGTTGGCGATGCTAGATTTGCTTTAAGTGTTACTTTCAATTTCTTTAGTTTATGCATTATTATAGCTTGATTATTTTATCATTTTAATAGTTATTTTCACATAATCAATTATTTTCTATTTTTTAGCATTATTGTTTTGCTATAGTGGGCACATTACATTTTTTTTATCTATGAAAATTTAATTTAAAGATACTTAATTTGGATTAATTAATTGCAATTTTTCTGTGCCGCATCTAAAATCGTTGACTTTCCAGACCAAGTGGTTGGTAACGTGGAGGAGTTAGTATCACACATTTTTGTAGAGTTACACGTAATTTAAAACTTAGCTATTCAAAACTTCGATGGAACTAACCTGTTCAGTACTTTGGTGGAACTAGACAGTTCATTATTTGAGACTTTGTGAATGGTTAACGAAATTAGTAAAATCAACTAGGGAGCATGGGGGCTGAGCCCCGTGAAATATTTTCAAAGGATATTATTGTTATTATTATTATTGATTGTGAGTAGTGCGTATTAGCCCGTTTTGTTACTGTCTTCGCTGTCCAGTTAGTTGGTGGAACTAGCCTGTTCAATACTTGACTTTAAATTATTCTACAAATTTAGGAAAACCCCTAAGGGGGCAGGGGGGCGGAGCCCCCATCGAGCCGTAGGCGAGTCTATAATATATACAGCCCCATGTGTAACTCACTGATGATATTAAATTACTATATCATATAAATATATAAATTTACTATATATATAAATTTACTATACCATCACTAATTAAAATACAGTTTGGATGAAAGCTAATAATTTTTTACCTATACACCGCCTCATACGTTGTTATTTGTATATTGTGTATTTGAACTGATTTTAGCTATTTAGTATTAATTCGCAATAATAAATAGCATTAGAATTGTTATATTGTTTCAATTATTTAAACAATCAAAGCAATCAGGCGTTTGAAAAATATAGAATGGAAATAGTCACTGTAGGTACAATAGCAGCACTAGTGGTGAAAAATATTGGCAATTTTTTCCAGCCTAGTCTCAAAATATTGTTTATGAGATGATTTATCCAACTCATCGAGACTCAACTAGTTTCAGTCGCAGCTGACTGATCCGTAAATAGCGTTTATCGAAAAGGCATGATGAAAATAATTAGGCATTCATCTTATAAAAGGTGTATCATAACCTACACAAGATATTTATAAAATGAAGAATTTTTAATAATCACTTATGTATTTGTCATTGATTTAGTAAGTCATTTTAATTTAAGATATTATATATCAAATTAAAATTATTATTTAAAATGCAATTTTGTTTTAGTAAGTCATGATACCCATCGAAGTTGATGGTTTCATTCTTAATGATATTTTAAAACAATATTATTATAATTTGTAATGTATACAACGCAAAAAGATAATACAACACTATGAGGAAAACAACGTCCGCACAATAACGCAATAGACGCAGTTACCCCCCATTGTTCCGGTCTGATTACTTTTTGTAAACTTTCACTTTTGAGGGAAAATGACAATTTTTTTTTTTTTTTATTTTTCAAAGAACAATGCAATATTAATAAATGTTAATGTTTGGTACAGGAATGGAAATAATTTGATTCTACTTGACATGAATTTATTTTGTTACACTTTTGTTACGGTATTAGTTTTTGCTTAGAATATTATCAGTTACAGTTATTGTATACTAACCGTACTACTATTGTATAACTCACAGTTGTATAGTAAATCTATAATATATACAGCCCCATGTGTAACTCACTGATGATATTAAATTCCTGAAGCGACCGTTTAAGATAGAGACTTGAAATTTGGCATGGACATTCTTTGAGATGTTTCAATTTAGGGAAAATCATAAAACTACAATTTTTTCTACTTTAAAACTATAAAAAGCTAAAAAATATAGATTTGTCGGTAACGTAGTTCAGCCGTATCAGCGTACATCACCGTATGGTATCGTAGATCACTTTGCAGGTTTAGTTCTCGCTCGTTTTTAAATGATTTCTTTCAACTACACCCGTGCTTGATACAACAATCGAGGATTTTCTTCTACTATGGATGAAATTCCCATTTCGGGTGACAGTTAACACAGACATTTTCATTTACTGTTTTAATGATGTTCAGTTAACAGGTTTAGTTCTCGTACTTATATTATTGAACAAATTTAACTACACTCCAGTAAGTTTGAGTTACTATCGCATTCACGAAATAAGATGATTTATAACGTAACGATTCTTGCGTAGCTTTTCCAAGGCAATTTTCTTGTAGGAATATAATTTTAATCCTATTATGGATATTTGAAAACCAATATTTCGACAAATTGGCGTATTTCCTTCCGTCAATTTTCAGGTTATAGTATTGTTATGTTATGTGTTAGATATTTACAGTTGTTTTAGCTCATTTTTAGATGTAACGACCACAAATTCCTTCAAGACATGTGAAGTTATTTCAGTTTTCATGCTCTAGCGGCAAAAACGGTTGGCTTCTAAATTATTTGAGACGATTTTAGCGAATATATTTAATTTTACTATCTAAGTCGATACACAGAGATTGAAGAAGGGAGTTGTATTCATAATTCAAGTTTTTTAATGCTCTTTCATATACTGCAAAACATTCTATTTAATTTAGCTCTATGATGCTGAATTTTGAATTTTGCTTCCCCATAACCTTAAAGATTGTATTCCCTTAGCTTGACAGAAATATTTAAAGCAAATTCACTGTATTTAGAAGTATAACAGTCTTAAAAAATTGAACTTAAAAATAATTCATAATCAATGCCGGTAAATATTGTGTGTCTTTATTTAACGTTTTGTTGATCCTTAACCTTCCAGTATGTATTTTTAATGTTTACTTATTTATTTATATGAGGGGTTTACCATATGTAGACGTGATTTTTTTATGATCTTAATAAAATTGTAATTAATGCCAGCTAATATTATGTGATTTATCTGTTTATTATGAACTTATTTCTCTGTTACGTATACTTTAAAGTATAGATTGTTTGTGAATAAGTGACATAAATCAAACTTTTAGACTTTTCACTTTTTGTCGTATCTCAAATCGTTATTTTAAGAACGATATGCAACTTTTATTATTACTGAAATTTCATATAACTTGTTAGTAGAACTAACTACAGTTATATTGTATTTGAAGTTCGAATTTTGCATTCACTGAACTTTTAAAATATCTCTGTAACTTCAACAGAATTTAAGGGAAGTATATAATATTTAAAGTTGTTCATTTAATAATTGTTGATTTTGAAAGATGAAATTGTTATCGTTTCTTTGTATGGTAAATATATGATTCCTGAGTTTCTTGGCCTCCCCGTGGCGGAACTGAAGCATCTTAGCCTATACTATATATTTTTTAAATTTCAAATATCTTTCACGTATTATTAATTTACGTAAATTTGTTACGTATATTAATAATACATTCTTTTGTTTTATTTCTCTTCTATTACATTCAACGATCCTCCATATAAACTTATAATTTTATTCCACTTTTATCTTTTCAGGAACACCTATTACCTCAATCATGTCCAATCATAATCGTATCTCAAACTTTTTACACAACAATTTATTAACATGACTATTTACATAGTTCATTAATATTTTACAACTTCATTATATTTTTCAACGAATTAAGGGGAACTAGGGAGTGGAATTAAACCATGAGCCGCGGGCAATTTTCAAAGCTTATTATTATCAATTGTGAGTATTGTGTATTGGCGGCTTCTGGTATATTTATAATACGTTCTTTTGTTTTATTTCTCTTCTATTACATTCAACGATCCTCCATATTAACTTATAATTTTATTCCACTTTTATCTTTTCAGGAACACCTATTACCTCAATCATGTCCAATCATAATCGTATCTCAAACTTTTTACACAACAATTTATTAACATGACTATTTACATAGTTCATTAATATTTTACAACTCCATTATATTTTTTAACGAATTAAGGGGAACTAGGGAGTGGAATTAAACCATGAGCCGTGGGCAATTTTCAAAGCTTATTATTATCAATTGTGAGTAGTGTGTAATGGCGGCTTCTGTTACTGCCATGGGAGTTGAGTCCTCAACTAGCCTGTTCATTGTATGAGCTTTTGACAGTAATTTACGGCATTGGGGCAACCAATTATTGGGTTGGACCCTCCATCCAGGTGAACACCTAGAGTATTTACATAAATAATTATTATTTCACAACTCAAATTTTTTTAACTATTTACTGAGAAGGGGTATTAAAACCGATTCATAGGAGATTATCATAGCTTTTTACTATTGATTGTGAATTGTGTGTATTATACGGTTTGGTTACTGTCTTGGCTGTCCAGTTCTGTAGAACTAAACTATTTCAAAGTTGACTTTTTATTAATTCAAACTTGGGGGCAACTCCTAGGGGGGCATGGGGGCGGAGCCCCCATCGAGCCGTAGGCGAGTCTATAATATATACAGCCCCATGTGTAACTCACTGATGATATTAAATTCCTGAAGCGACCGTTTAAGATAGAGACTTGAAATTTGGCATGGATTTGCCTAAATACAGTGAATTTGCTTTAAATATTTCTGTCAAGCTAAGGGAATACAATCTTTAAGGTTATGGGGAAGCAAAATTCAAAATTCAGCATCATAGAGCTAAATTAAATAGAATGTTTTGCAGTATATGAAAGAGCATTAAAAAACTTGAATTATGAATACAACTCCCTTCTTCAATCTCTGTGTATCGACTTAGATAGTAAAATTAAATATATTCGCTAAAATCGTCTCAAATAATTTAGAAGCCAACCGTTTTTGCCGCTAGAGCATGAAAACTGAAATAACTTCACATGTCTTGAAGGAATTTGTGGTCGTTACATCTAAAAATGAGCTAAAACAACTGTAAATATCTAACACATAACATAACAATACTATAACCTGAAAATTGACGGAAGGAAATACGCCAATTTGTCGAAATATTGGTTTTCAAATATCCATAATAGGATTAAAATTATATTCCTACAAGAAAATTGCCTTGGAAAAGCTACGCAAGAATCGTTACGTTATAAATCATCTTATTTCGTGAATGCGATAGTAACTCAAACTTACTGGAGTGTAGTTAAATTTGTTCAATAATATAAGTACGAGAACTAAACCTGTTAACTGAACATCATTAAAACAGTAAATGAAAATGTCTGTGTTAACTGTCACCCGAAATGGGAATTTCATCCATAGTAGAAGAAAATCCTCGATTGTTGTATCAAGCACGGGTGTAGTTGAAAGAAATCATTTAAAAACGAGCGAGAACTAAACCTGCAAAGTGATCTACGATACCATACGGTGATGTACGCTGATACGGCTGAACTACGTTACCGACAAATCTATATTTTTTAGCTTTTTATAGTTTTAAAGTAGAAAAAATTGTAGTTTTATGATTTTCCCTAAATTGAAACATCTCAAAGAATGTCCATGCCAAATTTCAAGTCTCTATCTTAAACGGTCGCTTCAGGAATTTAATATCATCAGTGAGTTACACATGGGGCTGTATATATTATAGATTTACTATACAACTGTGAGTTATACAATAGTAGTACGGTTAGTATACAATAACTGTAACTGATAATATTCTAAGCAAAAACTAATACCGTAACAAAAGTGTAACAAAATAAATTCATGTCAAGTAGAATCAAATTATTTCCATTCCTGTACCAAACATTAACATTTATTAATATTGCATTGTTCTTTGAAAAATAAAAAAAATAAAAAAATTGTCATTTTCCCTCAAAAGTGAAAGTTTACAAAAAGTAATCAGACCGGAACAATGGGGGGTAACTGCGTCTATTGCGTTATTGTGCGGACGTTGTTTTCCTCATAGTGTTGTATTATCTTTTTGCGTTGTATACATTACAAATTATAATAATATTGTTTTAAAATATCATTAAGAATGAAACCATCAACTTCGATGGGTATCATGACTTACTAAAACAAAATTGCATTTTAAATAATAATTTTAATTTGATATATAATATCTTAAATTAAAATGACTTACTAAATCAATGACAAATACATAAGTGATTATTAAAAATTCTTCATTTTATAAATATCTTGTGTAGGTTATGATACACCTTTTATAAGATGAATGCCTAATTATTTTCATCATGCCTTTTCGATAAACGCTATTTACGGATCAGTCAGCTGCGACTGAAACTAGTTGAGTCTCGATGAGTTGGATAAATCATCTCATAAACAATATTTTGAGACTAGGCTGGAAAAAATTGCCAATATTTTTCACCACTAGTGCTGCTATTGTACCTACAGTGACTATTTCCATTCTATATTTTTCAAACGCCTGATTGCTTTGATTGTTTAAATAATTGAAACAATATAACAATTCTAATGCTATTTATTATTGCGAATTAATACTAAATAGCTAAAATCAGTTCAAATACACAATATACAAATAACAACGTATGAGGCGGTGTATAGGTAAAAAATTATTAGCTTTCATCCAAACTGTATTTTAATTAGTGATGGTATAGTAAAAAGAACTGTTAGTATCTCGGCCGAAAGTGGTATACCGGTGCTTGATCTAATTAAAGTACTCGGCTTCACCTCGAACCTCAAAGTCGATCTTGCACCGGTAACGACCACTTTACGGGCTAGTGACGAAATATACTATATTGTTATTACTATAGAGTATCAGGGAAAATTATTGATTAATAACTGTACAAAACTGACTTTAAAATAAATATTCCAATTTTTTTCACTTGTGAATATTGTGTATTTAATACGTTTAAGTATGTTTGCAAACTTACTACTTTCTTTTTACTTGATATACAGGGTGTCCAGCTTCCACCTTTACAAACTTTTTCAGGTTATTAAGCTTGCCAAAATAACGGAAAAACATATCAACATATGTTAAAAAATGCTTCGTTAAGCCGCTAGCTGCCATTTTGTTTTTTACACTTAAGAATTTTTATTTCCGTAACGGGTTGTTGTATTGAGTTCATATTAGGCATGTATCTTAGCCACACCAATGCTCATTAAAAAAATATATTATTTCTTTGCGATCTATATTTTCAAAATGGCGGCATTTTGATTTTGTTAACTCAAATATCTCAAAAACGGTAAATTTTATAAAAATTTTACAAGAGACAAAAAAGTTGACATTTTAAATTAACTAAACAGTGATACCAAGTTTGTAAGGATCCAACAAAAAATAAAGGAGTAAATGAGATTTTTCTCTTAAAATAACCTAAATTTGCATCAATCATAGTGCAAAATCAGTGTTTTTCTGCAGAAAAACCACGATAACTCCGTCATGATGTCACAGTTTAGATAATTTAATTCGTCAACTTTGTTGTCTGTTATAAAATTTTTATAAAATTTACCGTTTTTTAGATATTTGAGTTTAAAAAAATTAAAATGGCCGCCATTTAGAAAATATTTGTCGAAAAAATAATATTTTTTTTTTCTAAAAATGAGCATAGGTAAGATTAAGGTATATGCCAAATATAAACTCAATACAACAACCCGTTACGGAAATAAAAATTCTCAAGTCTAAAAAAACAAAATGGCGGCTAGCGGCTTAACAAAGCATTTTAGGACATATGTTTATATGATTTTCTGTTTGTTTTGGCATGCTTAATAACCTGGAGAAGTTTGTAAAGGTGGAAGCTGGACACCCTGTATATTCAGACCTAGATGATAAAAAGAGGTATGATTTGATTAACCTAATTCCTTATAAAGAGCCCACCACAAAAAAAAAAAAAAAAAAAAAAAAAAAAAACATAAACAGTGTGATTGAAAAGTCCCGGAACGGTGAAATATTTTTTTTACCATTATAGATAAAGTAATGAAACTTGGTATACCAATAATAGCTATAAATATCTACTCTTTTAAGCTATTGTCACTTTTTTATCCCTTAAGGGGGACGGTCTACGAGGAGTCAGTCAAAATTCTTAAATAGCAGCGTAGGTCGAATTTGGTATCAAATTAAAAGTCTTAGTAGAGTACAATGCCACAAACTAGACTTCAAACGGATGACCGAGACGGAAATGGTAGGCAAACAAAGTTCCCATTAAAATCTTATGGTTAAAATTTAAAAATGCAATAACTTTCTTAATACTCAACCTTTTGACGCCGGGTTTGTGGCTTATTACTACAAATACAAAGACGTTTAAAATGGTGTATGATGTGATAAGGGCCAAAGAAGTTTCATTTGACATACTCTTTAAGGGATGTCCCTTTCTGAAGTCTTGCAGAATCTGCTTTGGCCCTTGTCACATTATACATAGTTTTAAACGGCTTTGCATTGGAGTAATAAGCCAAAAACCCGAAGTCTAAAGGTTGAGTATTAAGAAAGTTATTGCATTTTTAAGTTTTACCCTTATGATTTTAATGTAAATTTTGTTTGCCTGCCATTTCCGTCTTGGTCATCCGTTTGAAGTCTGGTTTGCGGCATTGTATTTCACTAAGACCTTTATTTTGACACCAAATTCTACCCATGCTGTTATTTAAGAATTTAGACTGACTCCTCATAGGTTGTCCCCCTTAAGGGATAAAAAAGTTATAGTAGCTTAAAAGAGTAGATATTTATAGCTATTATTGGTATACCAAGTTTCATTACTTTATCTATAATAGTAAAAAATATGTTTCACAGTTCCGGGACTTTTCAATCACACTGTATATTTATCAATATATATTTTCTATATTTTTCTTTATTAAAAAATTTAGTTTATACGAAAGAGGTCATATTTTTCTGTCTCAATCGAATTATATCATTACATATAAATAATTTACAAACTAATTTTAACTTGGATAGCCTGGTTAGTACATTAGTTTATTTAAATCTTGTACCGACTTTTTATTACAAAAATGTAAAATTTACCCCTCTGAATGGTATAGAGGAGAATATTTACTGTTGTAAATTCTAAACTTAGTTACTACGAATATGTTTTATAACTTTTAATTCCAACCTAACAGAAATATAAAATAAAATTTTTTAAAGTAATACATTCTTCAGACGTTGAATGTTTTTTTCCTCTCTTGCCGAATATACAAGTGGCGTGCAACAAAAGACTCCTGAGGGTGCACCTGATAGTGTTCTTTGTGTGGAACGACCAACATCACCTTCAGCTCAAGCGGTAAAATGTTGTTTGGTGCTTGTGATTCTTAACTATCTTGTATAAAGTACATTTATCACTGAAGCAAAATGATTTTATGATATTCGTATTACGTTATTCAATATGTGTAGTGGGTAAATTCTTAAAGTTATATTGATTTTTTATTTAAAATACAGTGAATCTAGTAAAATAGTAATCTACTCTAATAATAATACAAAGTTTATTTGATTTTTTATCCTATCAAAGACAATGTTTAGACCTGTTGAAGATAATATGCAATAACACTGTTTCTGTTTTGTATTTTACAAACAGCTAACATAATTGGTTTGAAATAGGCCTACATTTAACATAAAAAACTATCAAAAAAACAAATTATTTTCATGGATGTAATTAAAATGGTACAATAAAAAAATGGACAGTTTGAAAGTAATTTAAATATGTACAATACGTTAAAAGCACACTCAATTCTTTACTTTTTAAAAAGAAAAAAGAACAATTTTAATTGATAATATCATGATAGATTTGTTAGATTGGCGATATTTTGTATGGATGCTCAAACATGAAAGATTACATGCACTGCAATGATCCCCTGAGGAATGACTCACTATGTTCTTTGTTATGTCATTCGCTAATATAATTTAAATTGGTATAATTTGTTAGTCAATATAATCATTTGTCTTATATTTAACATTTAAATAACTAAAAAAATCATAAGTTAAATTTATTATAAACAATTTTAAGAAATTAAATTTTTCAATATTTTTCCAAATACATCTACTTTGACAAAGTCACATAGCGTTCAGATAATATTCATCATGAAAATGTAATATCAAAAAGCTATATTTTTGTATTCAATAATATTAGCCTACACTATGACTCGTTTTTATAATAATTTATTTTTTAATATATATACTCTTTGTAAATTTTTATTCTTATAGTCCTTAATTATATTGATTTTTTATTAAGTATTCAATACACCTTATCATTATATAAAGAATAAGGAAGCCCTTTAAAATTTAACAACATTTTTCCTTAAGGAATTGTAATTTATAGTAATATATGCCCGAAAAATATCAAAATAGTAATAGTTTGTAAACCATAATGAGTGTAAACTTTATTTGGGTCCATAACACTTTATGATTTGTGTATTGTATGTTTTACTGCTTGGGACTCAGAGATTAGTAAATACTATTACATATGAAAATTTAAATGTTTTGTGTGTGTGTTTTTTTTTAGTTGATCAGTTTTTTAATTTTTAAAATTTCAAAATTTTTATCAAATTTCCTCCGTTTTATTACAATGCAAATGTACATTATATAATGAAAAATCAAACGCTCATTTCCTAGAACCAATGGTTTGTCTTTAGTTTATTTCACTTTTAAGCACTACATTACCGTATTGTTAGTGGTACAATCATAGCAACCCCTCTAAGCTACCTCTTGATTCTGTCATGTTGATTCCCCTAGGCCTATAATTAATCTCTGGAAGTCTCTAGTTAGGGAATACCATTAGATCTATCAACCGCACAGATAACAATCAAAATTACCAGTCTCCTTTAAGCATTGATTTTGGTACCGGAAACCACATTTGTGTACCACTTCTCAAATGACAAACACAAACATTTCAGTCCGTACTGTCTATACTTCCTTCTAGGAGTGTTTTCAAGGTCGGAACATCCTTTTGGCTCGGCCGATTGTACCCGAAGACATTACTAACGATCTCAAAAGCAGTAGATTTTTCTCAGTTAATTCCATATTGGTGTAAGAGGATTTTATGAATGATTGTACAAATGGGAATGAAGCATACAGTCATACAGCTTTCTCAAACTAATAATAATCACAAAGTAATAAAGCTCACGAAGTCACTCGATAGTGGTTTACTTTGAAATCTTGGGGCTGCCCCCAAAATAAACCATTTTTGGGGCCGATGCAAAGTTGTAACTTTGACAAATAGTGCAGTTTTTCATTTTGTAAATATGAGACGAGTTTTGTTTTCCTACTACACCGCATTAAAATGTAACTGGGGGTGTCCAGTCTTTTGCCTAACCCTGTACATTGTTGTGGTGTTTTGCACATAAATTGGACAAAATATTGTATTACAATGTTTTATTGTTATTATACTTTTATGGCTTACTATTAGATAAAAAGATTTCTTTAGTCTTCACTAAACAGAAGCCTATATTCATAATAATATTAATCAAAATATATACACAATATCAGTAAAATAATGTTTGAACTCACTTGATAAATATGCATAATGTAATAGGTAATTATTTAGTTAATATATTTTATAATATATAATGTAAATATCAATAATAAAGTTTATTCGTTGGTTATAAAATTGAATTACAATTATAAATATGGGTTTTATTTCATTTTAAAACATATAACTTTATTTGTAAAGCTTGATATTTTAAACGAGTGAATTGACAGTTCATATTTAAAATCTGAATATTTTTTTTCATATGCAGATAAAGATAAAAAAAAAATTATTTTAACAATGACCTAAATTAAAACCTATTTTATTTTATATTGTTTATTTTATATAATTTATGAACGTTTGTAACAATGACCAAAGGTTGAATTACCAAAATTTTAATGGGAAAATGTATGTTTTGGCTTTGTCGTCTGCTCCTGTATTCAATAACGAAACTAAATTAATGAACCTGGATCCGAACGTTGACTGGTGTTGTCAGCACCCCCACTCTCTTCGCATTGAACGATGACATATTCATCGAAAAACAATATTGTAAAACACCGTTATTTAACAATTTAAGGCTGATATAATTCTAAATGAGTGAAAAAATTTGTGACATTCGATATCTATAAAGGTTAGTTTTGTACGGTCTATTTACGTTTTATAGAAACCTACTTCATGGTTTTTGTTATTTTTTATTGCATTTGTCAATTTATTTAAAAATTGAAAAACAATTTTATCCTCGAAACAAAGCAATGATTGTTTCACAAGGAAATATTGACGGTGGTGGAGACGCAGTGAAGTGAAGTGGAAGGAAAGTTGTGTGTTGGATCACGTGTTTGTCGTAATGTGGAGTCGTTTGTCAGAGACGTCTGTCAGAACCAAGCCGCCGCCGCCTCGCTTAGTCTTGTCACCTAATCTTGTAGAAAACTAGGGACAGCCTTAAAACGGTTTTGTCAGAGATAGGACTGCAGAGGTTTTTTTATTTACCTTAAATAGTCATGCGATTGTCCTTTAATTATTTGACATTTACATTATTTTACCATCTGCAAATCAGTTTAATATCCATCAAAATATGGGAATTTATTTTAAGTGAAAATATAGTTTTATTAATAAATAATCTTGAAGAATTATAAAATTGATGGTAAAAAACACTTTTTACTTGATGTTAAATTTTAAAACTCTATATTGTTGTATCGATGAAAAAGACAGGTTTTAACTATTTTTAGGTTTCATTTGATCTTAGTTACTTGGTTGACTGACACACAACCGCCAATCAAAATTCCATCTCCAATCCAGCAAAGGTTCTTTATTTATAAGCATTGACAGTAAGGCTCATCTCGCAGCTTGTGGTTGATGTTCCAATCGTTTTTTCTGTTAAATGGTGTCCCTGCACACTACAATGTGAGTTATGTGTGTCTTTTAGTGCTACGTTGTCAGGTCGTCAGGCTCGTATATCTGGAATATGGGATCCGATTCATTTTCCCGCTCAAATTGCAAGAATGCCGGTGTTCTGAGTTACTTATCAAAAATATATAAAAAATATATATACAAGAAAAAATATATGTTTTATTTATTTATTTACCTTTAGGAAGTAAGTTGGAGATAAAGTTTACTACAACTTAAAAGGTGCAGGACTTTAAGACATCGCATGGGACTAGCAAAATAAATGACTATCGAAATATTAACATTTTGTAACATATCATATATTTTAACGATAATATTAGCATCTCCTAGACTTTTGCGAAGCATTGAATAGTGCTTATATTACGCATAATTAATAAATATTGTTAGCTTTGGTGTAATATCAAATATAATAGTCGGTGGCGTAGTGATTAGAACGCCGGACTTTGGGGCCATGGCAGCGATGTCGTGGGTTCGAATTCCACTTTGATGAAAAATTGTAGTTTTTGTGTTGTTAACATGTGCCAAGATTGGTTTTCCTACTGAAACGCATTAAAAGGTTTGGGGGTGTCCAAAGTTTAGCTTGCTTGCTTATCTCAATTTTTATGACTGCCATTTTGGTTAGGGGTGCGAAATAGACCTCCGGTTTTTGCCATTTAATGTCTCTTGATAGGCTTGTAGCAGCTAACCCCCTTACTTTGTCTAATACTGTCTACGCGCAGATCAATAGCTTATGTGGAAGTGGCAACGTAAAGCAAAAAGAGGCCTGCCAACCTCTTTTATAAAAAAAAAGAATAAAGTACTCCCCATTACTTTACAACCCTTCCTCTTAAAACGAATTAAACCTATTTTTATGCACCATTCTTTTAGAATATTCCTAAACGTATTTCTGTAACAGAGAGTAAAGTGAAAAAAAGATATTCATGAATATTTCCTTCACTTAGTACTGTATCAGAAATGCAATTTGTGATCTGGGGGGGGGGGGGTGATGTTGTCCGCGTCCGCAGCATTCCATTAAAGCTGCACGTACTCCCCGGGTGGTGCTAACCGAAAAACAATTTTTGGCAGCTGAACTATTACGCAAGTGACCTCTCAGCTATGCCAGCTGCCAGACCAAATCCAAACGGAAATTTCCAGGGCCGCTTTTAAACGTATTGACGCAGGTGCTTTGCAATGCAGATCTTTTACTTATTTTATTATTATTATTTAAAATAGTAGCTGGCTATGATAGCCATACGATACATATATATAATTTGTGATCAACTCAGAAAGAAATTAAAATGACATTTCATGATTACTTCTGCACTTGGGAAATCACTTGTGTATTCTATAAAACTAAGATGTTATATATCTTAAGTTTTGCTACTAATTTTTATCTTTTCTTTATAGAGTAGCCTATGACTGAAACACAAACTTGATCGAGGTCTTATATTTCGCCTAACTTTTTATAAACAATTTGTATTTAAATTAATTTTGATTTTTTTCTGTTGGTTGCTGAAATGTATACGATATTTTTTATTTTTAGGTTTTCTGATGCTACCCTGTTTACTGGATTGCCAAGAAGGAATTTAAGAACCACTCTGAGACAGGTAAAATTCAACTATTCTAAATATTTGTTAAACTGCATGGTAAAACAAAAGTTTTTATGAAATTAGTTTATAAATCAAGTAGTTTACTTGAATAGTTTAATTTCAAAAGTTATGTTCTCTTAATGGGTAGATAGTTTATTTGTTAGTTATTATTAATTTTACAACCCGAATTCTTAATATACTTTTTAATACTAATATTGTTATTTCAACAGTAGAGTATAAGTATAAGAATAAAAAACTACATTGACTGCAAGGTAAATTTATACAAACTGGACTCTATGAACAAGATAAACGTTGAAACTAAATTGAAATAAGCATAACAAATCCTTTGGTATTCTTCAATGATGGGTAAAAATATAAAACAAAAAGCAGTAATATGAAACTGGTATTAACTCTGTTACCTTATGAACACTACTTTTAAAACAATAAAAACTTTTGAGAACCGGTGGGAAGTTATCCTTAAAGTTACAAATGGAGTTTGTTTACTGAATGTTACTGAAAACATTAAAACATTGTCTGATTCTAGGACCATTAAGATATTAATTTATATTTATATACATGATGGATAATTTGTTATAATATAGTTTATTTATTTATTGGTAATAAACGGCATACGCCAGTATACAAAAACATTTCAGTGTCATGATACAATACAATTCATCAATAACACACTTGAACAATACATTAATACATTTCAGCATTCAAGATGACATATTAAGAAGAAAATTTACATTAAAAATGACTTGCAGAATATTACTTATATTCATAAGGATTAGCTTAAATGTTTTAGAGGCCAAAATTATTTACAAAATAATAAGTTAATCCCGCTTAACGTGATTAAAATTAATAAGTATAGTTTTTGCTACGATGAAAAGTTTGTATTTGGTATGGATAAATAAACACAATAACATTTTTCTTGGCTACTTAATAATTTAACTCAGACCGACCAATATCATTAATATGAATTAACATAGAAATTTTGTTTCTTCATACAGTTAGTTATAAAAAATTAACATTTGAATCACGTGCTTGGATTTCAGCAGAATACGAAGCAGGAGGACAAATTGCTTCTCGTTCGATTAACTCTAAATAGAAACTTCTTCCGGAACAAGGAACTTGCCCAAGGTAACGGTAATCATGTATTTGTCAGGAAATTCGATTATGTTTTTTAAATATACTTGCTACTTATATTTTTCGATTTTCAAGTTATGAAGAACAAATTTTACGAATAAAGTTTTTATAATGTATACTTAGTAACATTTGTTAGTTTATTTTTCTGTTATTATTATGTTTTATGCAATTGGTAACCGATAATGGTGTCAATATTTCTTTTTAGGGAAATATGACTTCATATGTAAATAGATTGGGCCAAATTTAAATTAAATATTTTCATTTCATGTATATAACGTTTATCTGTTTAATTTCATGTAGTAAAAATGTAATTAACATACACTTTTCTTGATTGACATTAAAAAATATATATCTATATAATATAACCAGTATTATTTGGTCTCTAAAAGTTTGGATACTTAGAAAATGAAAAAAGACCGGATTATGAAACGTACAATGGAAGTGAATATAAAATAATAAATTCTTAAAATAATAATAAAAAAATTAATTAATTTATACAATTTATTTCTCTTAAAAACATTAGAAAATCCTTTTATTAGTTTATTCAGTTTATTTCTAATTAGTTTGTTTTATTAAATATGACCCTTAATTTCTTTTTCAAATATTTAATATGTTTTTTAGTATTTATTTAAAGAGAACAATATCAAATATTTGTATTTTTCGTTAGAATTGGATCAGTTTTTCAAATAACGATACTTTTCAAAATTTGTTGTAATAGTAACGCTTTTAGTATCGCTCTAACAAATTTCATAAAAAAACGTTTTTGTAAAATTTGAAAAAAGTAACTGTTCTGTAAGTAAAAATATCAGTTTTTTTACGTATTTTCCATCAGTAAACAAAACGCTGTCAATTTGTTTTTACCTAAAAGAACAATATTTGCCAGGCATAAAACAATCATTTCTCCTTTTCTGAAAACGTCAGACGGAGTTGTGCTGTGATGAAAATGACAGCGGCTTTGATAAATGAAGGCACAACAACCGGCGAGCGTGATGTGGAAAGGTTCCCTCCTTTCTTGTTCCATAGAAACTCTGCTTCGGAACTAATTTCGTAAAAGTAAAAAGAAGGTTTCTCATAAACAGCCAAGATTCTTAATTTTAAGCATAGTAAGCCATCCTTTAAAAAAAAGAATATTTTTTTATTTTATCAAATTCTGATTGAAACAGTTTTGGTTCATAAATATTAACAATAATTATTAGAGTGCATGTCATCTATTATAATATAATTTTATTACAATTTCAATTTTTAACTATAAATGTTTCTTATATTGATAATTATAGTTTTTCTCTTAATGAGTTTTAAAAGTATATTTGCATAATATCTATGAAGAAGTTCTATCTATGATAAGAGGAAAAAGATAAGTAACTTACGGCATTCAAATCGTTTATTTTTAGATCGTTTTTTCAAGCTACTCATATTACAAGATTATATGAAGTTTCGCATTTAATTACAATTTTGATAACTATTGCATTTAAATAAAAACCTTTGTTAAATTATTACTACAAAATTTTTTTTTACTTTTTAAAGAAACTAAAACTTAACTATGAAGCGTGGAAAAAAGTCTGGAAACTATAAAACATCTTAAATAATATATAAGTAATAAAACTAGAACTTTGCAAAGTCATTTTGAGTGAAAAAGTCTACTTTCAACTAATCTTTTTATCCTAATACCTCCAAAGGGGACGTACAACAAGGAGCCATAAGAAAATCTTAGATATAGACGTAGTTCAGTATGTACATCGAATTAAAGGTCTCTAGGAATAGAGGCCAGCAAAATACCGCGAAGAGTGCCACAAGCCATACCTCAAAATGATGACCGAATAAAAAATGGCAGGTGATCAAACTATGGATTAAGTAACATTGCTGAAAACAAAAAATGCTATAACTCCCAATACAATTTATCTTTTGCGGTCGGGTTTGTTTCAAATTGCTAAGAATGCAAATCTTTTTAAAATTATGTATGATATAACGTAGGCCAATGAAGTTTTTCCCAAGACTTCTTTAGGGACGTCCCTTTGTCTAAATCAGTCAGAGAAACTGATGTTACCCACGTCATATGATACATCATTTTAAATGGCTTTGTATTCATAGAAATTTGCCACAAACCCGACCTCAAAAGGTCAAGTGTATTGGGAGTTATTGTATTTTTTGTTTTCAGCAATATGGTTTTAATACATAGTTTGATCACCTGCCATTTTTGACTCGGTCATCCTTTTGAGGTCGAGTTTGTGGCATTTTTCTCTATTCCTAGGGACCTTTAATTTACTGTACATGCCTACAGCTGATCATGAACCTATGCATACAATTTAAGATTTTCTTCTGACTTCATGTGTGTCGTCCCCCCTTGGAGGTCTAAGAAGTAGACTTTGTCACTCAAAGTCACTTAGCAAAGTTTTTAGTTTTAATACTTAAATGCTTTTGAAGATATTAGACCGTTTCCAGACTCTTTCCCTTCCTGTTTTATAGAGAATGCGCTAAGAAGTGAAAAAAATTAAAAGTAAGCATAGATTGATATAGGACAGCCAACCTTTCCATTTGATACTGTGTGATGTATTTCAACTCCAAAAATTTTCATAACAAAAAAGTAAATTAAAATTTGAAAAATTTATCATTATTTTAGTATACACAATTAGTTTTATACATAATTTTCATCAGAACAAAGCTCTGTATATTTGTTTTTATGTAAAATACAATATTCGTCAGGCATAAAACAAGTATTTCTCCTTTTCTGAGTACCTATTCATTTAATACGAGGTTTGGCTTGCACTGTCTAGTCTCCTTTGTTATGTACGTACAAGTACATTATATACAAACCATAGCTCACGTTTAAGATACTTTAAAATTCGTTTAGAGCGATCATATCATTTGAAAGAAAATTATTGTTTATTTAATATATATGTTTTCAATTTGAGTACATACGAACTATTTTATACTTTTAATTTTTTTCTATTTTCATTTAGAAAATATTTATTAAGCTAGAGACTTCATATAATAAAAAATTTTCATAGACTTAAATTTAACAATGTTAACAATATTATTTTTTTAATATGATTATATTAATGATCTAAAATATAATGATATAAATAACGCAATATTGAATATGACCTGCCTATTATGGACATTATTGATTTAGATTTAATTTCACTATAGACCTAACATATGAGCCTTCGTTGAACAAGTAATCTCAATAAAAGCCATGATCGTGTGGCAAACATCGTCAGACAAGTCGGCAAACCTAGAATCAAGCTGCGGTTAGCTTCAAGGGCGGTCTTGCCTGCCGTTCGAGAAAGGTCAAACTCAGTGGTGATAAAGTTTATTTAACCCTTCTGTTTAGCGTTTTCTATGTTAAATTAATATAGTTGAACCAAACTTAATAATAAAAACAAAGGAAGGGACACAACTAAATAGAATAAGATCAAGTAGTAGTCTTTATAGAAGTAAAAAACAATAGCTAACTATACCAAAATAATAGTAAAATACAGATGAAGACGGTTTTAAGTCAAGAAAGTATAATTCAATTACCAGACGTCTCCTTTCTAAAGAAAACAATCCAATTAATGTTTCGACTTATTTCTTCCTTCCCTTCAAAGCTTCTTTTAGCAATTATTGTTTATAATTTTCTAAACAGAGTTTCAGTTTTTGATATACTATTTATTCGTGAATGTTCTGAAATATAATCATGTTTTAGTTAATTTATGTTACAATTCCTTGTAAAATCGTTAATATATGACTTTTTATGTTTGATACACTCATTAAGTCACTTAAAATTGTAAATCTTATACTAATATACACATCATTTATCCATACTTTATAGTCAAAAAATTACTTAGTTGTATTAAAATATAATAATTACAAGCCAAAGACATTAGATGATAAAAAATTATGAATTTTTATACGTAATTTTGATTTATTTTAGTTTTGATTATCTTTTATTTTGCCGAATTATTTTACAAGCAATGAGAGTTTGTACCATGCTATTCTCAAGGGACTGTAAATTAATTCAATCGAGCCTAACAGACCGCACAGGGAGAGTCGACAAGGGGAAGGTCGTCACTCCAAGACTTCCTTTGGAGATCAGGGATCTCAATTCTTGTACCCCACAAAAAGGGGTGAGTGATTTTCTGATGAAAGATCAGAAAATCATGAATATATAATAGAAAATAATAAGTATTTTCTGGGAGACCGTCACGTCTTAAATCGATCCAAAGGTTCACAAGAAACGGTTAGTGGTGACCACCCTTGACGCCACAAGGACCATTGAAGAAAACCAGTATCAAATTTGGTTGGGTAATCTGCAGGCTAGAGCTTTAGAAGTCATACGCTAATGTGTGCCTGGCGTATGGCCATATTCTAAAAGAGTGCAAAGGGCCAGACTCAAATTAGGGATACCGGAAATGCGAAAGTGGCGAACACAAGACCATTCTCTTGTGCAATCCAAATGGTCTCAGAAAGTTACAGTGTGTGTGGAGACTGAGGGCGGAATTCACAAACCTCCCTCAAAGCTTCCTCAACTCAAACCTTCCTCTAACCTTCCTTAAACCTTCCTCCAACCTTCCTCTAACCTCCCTCAAGTAGTTGTGTAAGGGAGGTTAGAGGACGGTTTAAGGCCGGTTTAAGGAACAGCTGTTTACAACAAAACACAGTAAAGATATATTTTCATGTTATGTTGTGTCAGTGTCAACAAACGTTAAATTAATTACTTCCAAGTTTGTCTTACCTGTTATAAAAATATTAAAATTTCATGAACCTATATGGAAGGACATTTGTTTACCTGGCAATTAATTCGAAAATTATATTTTACCCTACATTTTTATTAAAATGACTTTCATTCTCTTTATTTTTCCTAAATAAATTATGTGGGTATTATTTGATTTATGTTTTTAGTGGACCTTCAAGACCATAGCATTTCGATCGAAAAAATTAAGTCAACATGAAAAGGGTGTAGTAAAAAATAAATGGGGAAAAGTAGTAATTTATTGATTAGAGTATACAGAAAAAGGCAATCGGTGTTGAATATAAAAAAATCCTAGAATAAAAAGAATTAAAAAGAAATACTGTACATAGTTGGATATTTTCATTTTAAAGATGACTTCCTTTAATGTCCATGAACATATAGACAATTAATAAACCAACCAACATTTTTACGAATGCAGAACGCCATGCATTGCCGTTTGACCGTGCGATAGTCTTTTAATACAAAGAAACCGGCCTACAAAACTGTGTTGGCCGACTACAAATTTTAGCATAGTTCTGCCTCTAGTGCAATCTACCATAAAATGAAGGCATTAATAGTGAAATTAACAAGTAAATTAAAAATTTACGTTTAAATTAATAATGGGTAAAAACTTATGCACTCCCATAAACCTTGCATAAAAAATCACGGAAGATCTAAACAAAAGAATCAATTGTGGTTGATGTAATATGTTTGTAAGAACTGTAGCATATTTATAAAAAAAATTATAAACCAGTTAAAATTAAGTAAAATAAAAATATATTTATTTAAAATATGAATAAAATATATTTATCTTCTCCAAATAAAAAAAATCGTTAGAGAAGAAATATAAGCCTACACCTAGTTTATAAATAGCAGCTT
Source organism: Neoaliturus tenellus (assembly GCA_030545055.2). NCBI lineage: Eukaryota > Metazoa > Arthropoda > Insecta > Hemiptera > Cicadellidae > Neoaliturus > Neoaliturus tenellus. The sequence goes on along the minus strand of CM061531.1, from coordinate 32,222,268 downwards.
ATGGACTGCAAGCTACTTTACACTACCTTTATAAGCAAATATTGAAAGCACTTCTATTTCCCAAACATGTGGCATGTGTGCCATGTCTACCAACTGTCTCATCTTTCCCCAAAACAATGGGTGAACTTTTAATCCACTATTTTAATTGTTAAAGAGCAATAGTCATATAATATTGATTTTAGTTTAATGTTTGGAAAAATTAAAAGCCAATAGAAGAATTACAAATAGATTAGTAGTCTATTTCGGTTGATATAAAAAATTGTTTAGGAGTATTTTGTTTTGTTCAGGTGGCAGTTCTCTCTGTGAGGAAGGTTTAAGGGAGGTTTGAGAATTTCGGTTTTTAATTGAGGAAGGTTTGAGGCCGGTTCGAGGAAGGTCTGAGGCCGGTTTGAGGACGGTTAGAGGTGAGGAAGGTTTGAGGGAGGTTTGTGAATTCCGCCCTGAGGATTATTCAGAGAAAATGCTTTTGGACCAAATTGTTCACAAGACCTAAACATCTCTCGTACTTTTAGTGAGCCCTACATACCAAAAGTTCGCCATGATTCCTTCATCGCAAAGGATGTACTAAGCTGATGTTGACGGACTCAACCGCAGTCCCTGTTGATGGTGTTGTGGACTGGGGAGGGCTTTTCTTTGGTCAATAGCAAGAAAGTTACGTTAATGAGCTGTTATTTTCCCCGTTTGCATCCCACGATACCATGTTAAGTTAGAAACTATGAACTGTGCGATTAAAGAAATTCTTTAGCCATGTATTTTGGCTTGTGACTTAAGTAAATATATCTACTGTAAAATATATGATACAGTGTATCGAGTAAGTTCATTTCGGCGCATTTTGTGTTAAAAAATATTTCTGTAAATTTTATAAGAATTGGTCAGTGACACCTGGAATGAAGAAATTTAGTGCATGCTGATATCTATATTTATAAAAGAGGTTGTTTGTATATAAGGATATGTATATTTATATATTTGTGATCGATGGACTTATATATATATATAATATATATAAATATATATTATATATATATTATATATAATATATATATATATATATATATATATATATATATTATTCGTTCATATATATATATAATATATATGAACGAGTAATAAGTTGCTGGCCACCAAGAACCTCTATGTTCAACCTCTATACTCTATGTTGATGTCGGTGCCGTCACTCTCATCTACACCATCTTCAAGGTAAGCCGCTAAACATGGTGGCAGCTCGGGTACGAATTCCCATGTCTAATGTTAATGTTTAGAAACAGTATTGCCGTAAAAAAGCAAAAGTTTTATTTTACTCAGTGCGCGAGTGCAGTAAAAAAGTATTTCAAACCATTGTTAGTTGAATTTATAAAGTTTTCAAAGTTATTACTCAACGTTGAGCATCAGTTTTCAAGTGAAAGGCTCAAGTTTTCAAACCAGTTTTATTAAATTTAAACGATTTATTTCAAGTAAAAGTATTAAACCACGCAAGAAGAGTGGGTTTTAGTTTATTATTTTCTTGAATAAGTTACAGCAAGAATAAAAGTTGGGTTTCAGTAAATCGTATTTTCACCCAAGTTACGAGGTCGGTGAAAACGTGCAAAGTTGCAAACTTGTGCAGGTACAAGTCGATCCTGTTACTACCGGAAAAAGGAAAGATTGTAAAAACTTGTAATTAGATATTACAAAATTCAATTTGATATTACAACAAACTCCTGTAAGTATCTACAGTACATGACTACTTTAGATTTACTGCAGTGAAGATCAAGAATATTTCTCTTGTCCAAGAAAATTTTAATTTGAATGAAGGACTTAGAAAAATAGTCAACTGTTGAGGCCTATCTTAGACACTAATATAAACTGCTATTAATACATGACTATTAGTAGACAGATATTGAGAATATATTTAAAAAATAAATATTATAGGCTAATCTAGGAGTTGTAAATATTGGTTAGGCCTACAAGATTAAAACTTTCCATTAGGCCTAGACCTAGGCTTGGCTATATTTAGGCCTACTCGAAATAGTTGTGTGTATTAAGGCTAATTATGAGCGTGCAAGAGCTTTATCATGTAGGCTACTATTGTAAATTTCAACATTCGTTCAATAAATCTTTGTGAATTTTGACTTAAAATACGGTATTCACCATGACAGGCGGTGAATCAAAGAAGTCCGATGAGGACAAAGGGGCTAAAGTTAGCAGGTCGGTAAGCATGCACTTACCACCACCATCGCCCATGGAGATTAAGGGTGATGTTGTTGAGAATTGGAAGTTTTTTAAACTTCAGTTTGATAATTATTCAATAGCCACAGGCCTTAAAGATAAAAGTGAAAATGTTAAAGTAGCTACTTTGTTGTCAGTTATAGGTAAAGACCGTCTTAAAATTTTTACCACACTTGATTTAAATGATGATCAAAAAGCAAAGGTAGATGACATCCTTAAGGGTTTTGATAAATATTTTGAGCCCGAAAAAAATGTGATTTATGAACGATTTGTTTTTGGCTCAGCCAATCAGGAGCCTAATGAAAAGATTGAACAATATATTAGCAGGTTACGACAACTGAGTTCAACATGTAATTATCAATCTCATGAAAATGAATTGATTAGAGATCGTTTAGTTTTAGGTGTTCATGACTTAGCACTGCGGAAGAAATTGCTTTCCGATCCTAAACTAACACTCTCAGCGGCTATAGATCACTGCAGGGCCTATGAAGCTACAGACACACAACTGAAGCACCTGAACCATAAGGAAAACCAGGAAATAAAGGAGGAAATACATAAAATACAAGGTTCATCTGGAAGACATCGCTACCAAGGTAGGAAAAATCCAACTTCTTCTTATAAGTCTACTTCTAGCAGAAAGAATTGCATGTTTTGTGGAAACCCACATGAGTTTAAGAGAGATGCATGTCCAGCGTTTGGGAAAACGTGTGAAAAATGCAAGAAACCTAATCATTTTGCTAAAATGTGTAAAAGTAAATTTGATCACAAGTCTAAACCCAAATATAGCGGTAAATATTCAAAGAGTTCAAATCGTAAAATTCACTTTGTTGCGGACAGCGAAAGCGATGAGAGTAGCTCTGAGTCACTGTACAAAATAGATTGCATAAACCTTGCTAGCTCGGATGAACCGAAGCAGCGAAGGAAACAATGGTTTACCAAAGTAGCGTTTAGTGCTGGTAATTTGAACAAATTTTGTTTATTGAAATGCCAACTTGACACTGGTGCTTCTTGTAATATAATGCATCAAAATGATCTTCAAAAACTTAGCTTAAGTCAGTCTAAAAAATTAGTTCTTAAGGATACCCATACTTTGTTGAAATGTTATAGTGGTAAAGTCATTAAACCACTTGGGGAAATTGAACTTTCTTGTGTACATGATCAAAAAGCACATGATCTTATTTTCAAAGTGGTTGATGGGCCAGCTTACCAAAAAACTCTGTTGTCTGCGGAGGCGTGTGAACAGTTAGGTATCCTACAAGTTAATGCTCAGTTGTGTAAGGTGGATCAAATCTTTGACCATTCCAAGTTAGGGAACAAGGAAGATATTTTAAAGGAGTATGGAGATGTTTTTGATGGTTTAGGCTGTTTGCCTGGACAATTTCACATGGAAGTAGATGCAAGTGCGATTCCGGTTAAAAGCGCACCCCGTAGGGTCTCAATTCCATTAAGAAAGAAACTCGTTGAGAAAATCAAAGAACTGGAGAGTCAAGGGATTATAGTTAAGGAAATGAGCCGACTGACTGGGTCAGCAATCTTGTTGCAGTAGTAAAGGGTGATTGGAACCTGAGATTATGTTTAGATCCGCGTAATCTGAATTTAGCTTTACATCGGCCAAGATATCAAATGCCGACGATTGATGAAGTATTGCCGGAATTGGCGACTGCAAAAATTTTTACTGTAATGGATGCAAAAAACTGTTTTTGGCAAATCTGTCTCGATGAGGAATCGAGTAAACTAACCACATTCTGGGCACCTCAAGGCCGCTACAGGTGGAAACGTCTACCCTTTGGAGTTTCACCCGCCCCAGAGGAATTTCAACGTCGCCTACATGAATTACTGCGTGATCTTGATGGAGTAGCGGTCATCGCTGACGATATACTGATTTATGGCTGTGGGGGTACAGAAGAACAAGCAAGAGAAGACCATGATGAGAAGCTGCGGAAATTTTTGCAGCGTGCAAGGGAAGTAAACCTAAAGTTGAATAAGAAGAAGATTCGATTACGTCAAAAAGAGTTTGCATTTATGGGTCATTTGCTTACGCAAGATGGATTGAAACCAGATCCGACCAAGGTAAAAGCGATCAATAACATGAAGAAGCCAGAGAATGTTAAAGGCGTACAAAGATTTTTGGGTTTTGTCAACTACTTGGCAAAATTTATTCCCACGTTATCAGACTTGTGTGAACCATTACGTCAGTTGACACGAAAAGACGTTCCATGGACCTGGGATGAAACACATGAACAGGCATTTAGTCAGATTAAAAAGAGTATTGTGAGTACTTCGGTTCTGAAGTATTTTAATGTCAGAGAACCTGTCGTGATTCAATGTGATTCCAGCAGTACGGGGTTAGGCACGACTTTGTTGCAGGATGGTCGACCTGTTGCCTTTGCGTCCAGGACACTGACACCGATAGAGCGTTGGTACGCTCAAATAGAGAAGGAATGTTTGGCTATTGTATTTTCATGCAATAGATTTCATCACTATATTTGTGGTAAATCTGATGTTACTATTGAGACTGATCACCAACCTTTAGTGTCAATTTTTAAGAAATCGCTATTAAATGCACCACGTAGGCTGCAGAGTATGTTGTTGCGTCTTCAGAACTACAACTTCAACCTAGTTTACCGGAAAGGAGTGGAAATGACGTTGGCAGACACCTTGTCAAGAGCACCTTTACCATTTAGAGAGGTGGATGTTAAGTCAGAAAATCTGGATGGTTGTCAGGTTTTCCAAATTCGAGAGGAAGAAAAAACATGTCATAGTATTGACAAGATTGATGCTACCCGGTATCTGAGCGTTACTGCTGAACGATTGGAACAGATAAGGCGATCAACGTCACAAGATGAGGTTTTAATGTCATTGACATCTGTCATTGCAAAAGGTTGGCCCGATCACAAAACTAAACTGGACATACCACTTCGAGAATACTGGAATTTTCGGGATGAATTGGTTGTGCATAATGGGATAATCTTTAGAGGAAATCGGCTAATTGTTCCTAAGAAGATGAGGAAGGAAATGTTAACAAGGCTGCACTCAAGCCATCAAGGACTTGATGCCTCACTTAGGAAAGCTAGGGAAGCATTATACTGGCCTCACATGTCGGAAGACATTAAACAGACAATTGAAAATTGTACAACCTGTTTGGTACAGTCACCTAACCAACAGAGAATGCCTATGCAGACACATTCAGTACCAGAGCTTCCCTGGACTAGAGTGGCTATGGACATTTTTTTACTGAAAGGGAAAGATTATCTTATCACAGTTGATTACTATTCTGATTACTGGGAACTAGACGAATTACAGAATTCTAGAGCGGAAACGCTGGTTAACATTGCGAAACAGCATTTTAGTAGGTGGGGCATCCCTATGGTTCTGGTTACGGACAACGCACCAAACTTTGTTAGCAGAGAGTGGACTGAATTTGCTCGTGATTGGGAATTTACTCATGTGACATCTTCACCCTACCATGCAAAAGGGAATGCTAAAGCAGAAGCCACAGTAAAAATTGCAAAAAATACTCTTAAGAAACTGTTTTCAAAAGTTGAAGACCGGAAAAGTGACATTTGGTTAGCCATACTGGAGTGGCGGAATACGCCAACTAGGGAGATAGGCAGCAGCCCTGTACAACGATTGATGTCTAGGAGAACAAGGTCACTTATTCCCATGTCAAGAGACCTACTAGAGCCAGAAGTTCCGCAAGATGTTAAAGAGAAACAAGTCATCAAGGAGAAAAAATATAAACAGTTTTATGACAGGAGTTCCAAAGATCTGCCGGACTTATCCATTGGACAAGGGGTTGTTGTTAAAACAAGGCCTGATGTAAAAGGTAGAGAATTAGAGTTTGGCTCTGTTGTATCGAGACCTACAAGTAGATCGTATGTCATCAAAACTCCTCGTGGTCAGTACAGAAGAAATAGGGAACATATCAGACCGTCTCCGGAAAAAAGTCCGTTATCACAAAGAAACCCAGTAGAAATAGAAGGACCAAGGGAAGAAGTGTTGGAGAGTAGACCTCATAGTCCACTGGAACCAGAAAGTCAAGTGAGGACTACACGTTCAGGGAGAATTGTTCGGACCCCTGAACGTTTCAAAAATTAAGTCCAGAATCTGAAGATAAGAAGAGTTTTTAGTTTGAAGATTAATTTGTTTAAGTAGTGTGTTTTGGTTACCGCTGGCTCAGGTCAGCTGCCCCGGAAGCCATGCGCCGGGGCATACATCTTCCGGTCGGTTATTAAATCAGGGGGAGGGGTTGGGGTTTGCGTTTGAACCAAACCTGCGCATAAAGTAAAAGTCAGTTCAAAACCGAAATTCAACAGTTGAACACAAGTAGAAGTTAGTTGAAAAAGGAGAGGGGATAATTGTTTCAAGGTCGTCCGGAGGGAGTTTTAAAAAAGACTGAACTGCTAAGAGTTCATTTTAATGTCGATCGTCGTACAGGTCAGTCGAAACCGACGAGCGACCGAAGAATAGCTTCAAGATCATTCCTCGCCGTCGAAGATACATCCGAAACTTGGACGGGATCCTGTGGATTCGGTGGAGGCAAAGTTCTCGGAGGATTCTCTCTCGGGTGGGTAGTAGATGATATTTCGTGAACTTGTACTTGTTCCTGGTTCGTATCCATCTCTGTGTAGCGTAACCTAGAGCGGAGTTGTTGTCAGTTGAAGAGCGTATAGAATAATGAAGCAGGAATTGTCGTGGGCGCGCTTATATAAAGAATGGTGGGGATGAAATAGAAAAACCTGTTGAACACAGTCGATAGGTGTAACAAGTTCGAAGCTGTAGAAACGTAACATCGAACGTAAAATATTGTGAATAACAGTATCGTCAACGTTAACCCGCGGAGTTCTAGCCGAGTATAACGGGTTAAAACTTAATTTCTTCCTCACTTTTGTTAAATTTGTTTTAGTCTTTGAAACTGATGGTTTGGAATCATTTCGTAATATATGTTGTGTCCGCAAAAGTTTCAATTTCAAACATTGCGTATCCATCACAAGAAGTATGTCAGACGTGTAGAAGTGAGAACAAGACAGATGAATGAGATATAACGTCAAGCACGCGAAGGTGATTCAAACAGGACGACATGTGCTAATGTAAATGAAATTTCAGGTTAATAGCAATTAGACTTGTATAATGAAGTTGGCGAAACGTATATATAATGAGTAGGAAGGATGTGAACACCGCAAATGCGAGTTAATTAATGGTCGCGGTGCGATGAACAATCTCCATTTATAACGGCTATCGCGTGGGAAGATCCGTTACGCACGAGCACCCAAGCGGAACCCGTGTTCACTCAAGCGGAACCCCCCCCCATAAAAAATGGAGATTAAATTCCCCCCCATAAAAATGGAGATTAAATCCCCCCCCTTCCCCCACTCCTTCCCCCACTCCTTTGGGTCAATGGCCGGTTATGACCGGTTGTTGACTCCATCTATTTAAACTGAATTAAACAAGGCAGCTCCCATGGAAAGTTCTAACCTCAAACCTTGGTTTCGCTCCGACTCCTCATTTGACTTTTATACCGCTGCGAACTGGACCGTACTGGAGTGAAAATAACCGTACCGCGCATGCGCTAATTCCTCCCACCATCGCGCTTCACTCCCCCACCACTTCCCCCACCTCTCAAAATCAGAGGAGCGATACGAGCCCGATCTTCGCGTCAGTCGTCAACGAATTGTCATAGCGAAAAGTCGTTGGCGATTCGGTAAGAGGTTTCAAATATATAGTAGGCCTATATATATTTGAAATTCTTATACTACGTTGCATTTTTTAATGCAATGTAGTGTGTGTGTGTGTGTGTGTGTGTGTGTGTGTGTGTGTGTATATATATATAATATATATATAATATTATATATATTAACATATATATAATATTATATATATATAATCTATAATATATATTATATAATATTAACATATATATAATATTATATATGTTCATATATATTATATATATATATATTATATATATATATTATATATATATTCAGTTATATTACATATTTATCACACTCAACAATATAAAGTACACTTTTACAAAAAAAAAAAAAAAAAAAAAAAAACGCTGTAGCAGTGCCCTTTAAAAGTAACTTAAGTATACGATTCTACCATTCATAATAGTGTTTATTTTATACCTTTTGTAATATATTGGTATAAATATATTAATACTTGAAGCAAATGAAAATAACTTCCTCATGCTAAAAGCTGTAAAAACAACCTATATTAAATCATTCATAAAAAATAATATAACGGAAATACACTTGTAAAATGAGGATCATTGGCCACGTCCAAAATCAGAATGGTAAAATATTATCTTAGTGTGGCGTTAATGTGTGTATTTACGTACAGCTTAGTGGTTTTTAATTTGTGTCGTGTTTTATGTTGAATAGCGTGTACCATTCTCATCACAGTGATGGAAAAGTCGTAAATAAAATGAAGATTATATTAACAATGCCTTAAAATGACTTAAACCCGGTCATCTTAATTTTTAAAGAAAAATTCTTGGACGGAAAACAAAAATACGTATACAATATTAAACATAGTCATGATACTAAGTGGTTTACATACCTTTTATCGTCTTCAATCCTAAGAGTAACTTGAGGGGTTACCACGGTTTTTGCATCATTGTACCATAATCACACCCAATACCCAATAAAAAAAAATAGTCATGATAGCCATACACAATATCCTAATATAGTTATACGAAACTATCTGTTTTGCTTCAAGCAAATCAAAGTTGGAAACTTAAACGTTTTCAATAGTTAAATACACGCACGATAATAAACTTTGGGTTGCTATTAGTTTCTTGTATTTTGACCCAAAATATATAGTAGGAATTAGTATTCCATAGTTTTAGATTAATAATAATTATTATTTATTAAGACTTTTGGCTCAGTTCGTTAGTAATTGTTTCAAATACGGAGGTGTTTCTGAATCACAAGCCTAAACAATAGCAGCAAAGTGAGAAGTTTCCGCCCCATTGTTGAGCGTTGGTGATTATTTCTCGACTGGCTACTGGAGCGTCAGATGCCATTTGTAAATCCATCTTGTTAGCGAATTTCCTTTGGCAAATATTTCTATTGTTCTAGAACAAAAATAATTGTGTATTTAAATAATTCTCAAATACTTTGAGAAAATATAATCGAAATATAATTTAAAGTTTATTTTTAATATCAATGTCAATTTGTAAGGCAGTAAAACTTTTAAAAACTTTAAATGGTAGATGTTACCTATCGTATCATCATGATTTTTTATAAACAAATGGATACAAACCATTTAAAAAAGTCAGATTTATTTGCACTAGTCAACGTATAAAGCACCGGTTGGTACAAGGATCACGTTTGTTTCTTGTTGCTCAGTCGGAGACCGGACAACAAATCTCGGCTCGTTCGATTAACTTCTAAAGAGTTTTGTCTTCCGGAACAAGAACGAGGAATCAAGGCAATATATACAACACAAAGCTGGATAAGGCATTAAAAATTTATATGGATAACTATTTTAACAGTTTAGTAAAACGAAAAATAATTGAAGTAACTATTTGAGAATTAATGTTTATATTTACTTAAAATTATCTAGACTCATTCAATAAACTAAGCAGTTTTTTGTTTAGAGAACTCCTCTTACAAATTATATACCAAATTTCAAGTTTATTTGTCGTTGGATAGGGTTTGATCTGTAATTGTTTCCATCAAAATGTTATGATAATCAGACTTAAATAAAAGTGTTATCCATTATTAAATTTTTCCATTAGAATTACATTGGCCTTTGACTTATTTTTTTAAACATCGGTTAATATACAGCTTAAATAAGTGTATTTTTGGTAATTAGGAACTGATAATCACAATATTGGATTTGTAGGGTGTTATCCATTGAATCTAAATGTAACATTTTTAGCAATTACATTGGATAGTCTTGATTAAATTGCTAGATTTTGAGCAATACGTTTTCTAGTACAGGAGTCATCGATATAAGTTGTTTGAACAACTGTTTTACTCAACAAATATTAAAACAAGAAATAACAAATAAATGAAAAAAATTCTGATACCAAAATCATTTTGGTTAAGAAATCAATGAATATGATGTCCAGCTAAACCCACTATCAAAATAAAACCCATGTTTGAGTGGCAGTCTGTTGGAAAAATTATTAATATAGAGTAAACTCAATGTATTACGTAATTACTTCTTATTGGTGAAAGTGTCTAAATTACTGGATATATAATGTAAGGTTTTATAAAGTTAAATAAAATAACAATTATAAAATAAAAAATACAAATATTTATTGTGATCTTGCATTACATATACATAACGTTTAAGTTTTTAAAGTTTGAACTAAGGATAAGATTATTATTATGCAAACATAAAAGGAATACGATGAATTATTTTAAAACTCGTTTTAATACTGAACTTACATAAGGAGCATTTAATGAAAACCCTGTAATACAAGCTTGGACATTTTACTGCCCGTCAAAATCATTGTTTTCATTAGACGATGATACCTTTATTGGAAAGTATTACTTAGCGTATTTATTATTACACTTTTTGCTACATTTTTTAAGAAATAACATAAAACATACAAACGATATTATATTGCCTTTTTTAAGATTTCGTACCGTATTCCCTAAAAAAAACCATAAATAATAACAATAATAATAGTTTACCTGGGTAGATCTACAAGATTTAAATGTTGTGGGCGCTGCTTATTCTTATTTGCTTAGACAATTAAGATGTTGTCCAAATTATGTCAAATTTAGTATCAAATTATTTATCAGTGAAGTGAGACATATTGTAATATTTTGTCCGTTTTGAATTAATAGTTAAAATAAACTATCAATAAACGGTATCAGTTAACTGACACATACTTTCTCCCAACAAAATAAAAAAGGTGTTAAAAGCTTCAAACTTTAATGTCTTGGTGACTCAGTCGGATAGCTACCAGCTGAGCAGCGCTCGTTTGACCCTACGCGCGTTTGTGACTTTTTACAACGTACTGCGTTTACCGCTAAACGAAAAATTGAATTTTCTCCGCAACCACTTGATGTAGAGCAATAATTGAAAATACTGGATTATTCAGTTTTTTGAGCTTGATTTAATGGTGATAAGTAAAATTTATTTCAAGATATCAATTAATTTTAAAATCCAAAAAATTGATTTTTGAAACACTTTTTACTCCATAACTTTTGAACGCCAATTTTCTCGGAAATGCGGGTGGTGTCATTTTATTCAGCATTTTAATCTTAAAAAACCACAAAATTTTAATCAAAATCGTTAGAGCCGTTTTTGAGAAATTTGGATTTTTCACGTTTTTTTGAGGGTTTTTGGGGGTAGACTACCCTTCAAAATAAAAAATTCGAAAAAATGAAAAAAAAACGCCTGGAATCATCATGGGTTTGGATCTACATACCAAATTTCACCAAAATCGGACCATTGGGGCACTCTCTGGCTCTGTTTACATCCTGACACACACACACACACACACACACACACACACACACACACACACACACACACACACACACACACACACACACACACACACACACACACACACACACACACACACACACACACACAGAGAGAGACACACAGAAATCAGTCTGAAAACCACTTTTTTGGACTCAGGGGGCACCAAAATGGATAAATCCACCAACAACTCAAATTCGAAAATTTTGACGAAAACAATACTTTCTCCATATACTATGGTATAGGGGGAGAAAGTAAAAATAGTTTTAACGCTCGCCACAATGCTGAGTCATGGCCGGCAACCGCTATTTTCTCGTAGGCTAGTGCTTAAGCTCGCTTCTGACGTACTCCATGTATTGTCTAATGATTGTCGTTTCCTGGGAAGAAATTAACCTCTTGCTTTTGTAGAACATGAACGCGATTCTCCAACGTTTGGTGTGCTATGAAATGAGACCATGTTATTAGACCACTTGTCTTTGTAGAAAACACTGTTAACAGGTTTATTTATCTTGTTTAGGCCTAGGCTATGTACTGTTAACATGCTGGAGCTCTATGTTCTGCCACAAATTTGGATGAGAATTTAATTTTTTAACAAGATGGGGCACCTCCGAGACCGTTCTGGATATTCTTGATGAAAGTCTTCCTTAAAGTTGGAAAGTCAGGGGTGGGTGAAAGACCTGGCCTCCAAGTAGGGAAGGTTAGCCGCTCCTGCTGCAGGAGGAGCAAGGAGGAGCAGACTAGTAGTGTGCTTTGGAGACATATAGGCCAAAAAAAAATTTTTTTACCAAAAATATTTTTTTAACTTAGTCTAAATTTTTTTTACCTATTTTTTTAACTTAGTCTAAATTTTTTTTACCGAAATTTTTTTTCCCGAAATTTTTTTACCGAAATTTTTTTACCGATATTTTTTTACCTAAACTTTTTTTTACCAAATTTTTTTTCACAAATTTTTTTTACCAAAATTTTTTATACCAATTTTTTTTTACAAAAATTTTTTTTTTCAGAAATTTTTTTTACCTAAAATTTTTTACAACTTTTTTTTTTACTACTTACGCCTATCCCGACCACCAACTTAGTAGACAATGAACTCTTTACACATGCGATGATGGGGAAAGAATAGTTTACTTAGGATACATATAGATCAAGAACTGCAATGAATCTCTTTTAAAAATTCGGTGGCGGGGACGATGTTGGGCCAACGGTAGAGAAAAAGTAGCATGCTTTGGAGACATATGGCTCATGAAGTGTTATGCAACTCTTTAACCATTTATAGGGACAAAGCATCCTCTGCTTGCTCCCGCGGTGACGAGAGAGCATCAATTCCACGACTGGCAATGACCGTAGCGATAGAAGGGAATCCGGAGTGGGATATTACGCAACACCTATCGTTCCATCCTTTGTCTACAGGTGCAAACCGGTATAAACCCCCAGCCACCCACATCCGACCACCTGCACTGAACACCTGCACAAACAAACAAAAAAAAGAAGATTTATGATGTCTAGACATTGTGGAATGCGGCCAACACCGAACACCTGCGCTCATAAAAATTCCATGATGGCCGACACCCTTCTCGAATACCTGCACAAACAAAAGAAGCGGGACGACCCTTCTCAGAATTCATCGACCACCTGCACAAACAAAAGAAGCGGAACGACCCTTCTCAGATTTCATCTACCACTCGCATCCGGCCACCTGCACAAACAAAAAGATTAGACACCTGCGAGACGACCCTTCTGAGATATCATCGACCACCTGTATCCGGCCACCTGCGGGATGACTATTCTCAGGTTTCTTCGACCACCTGCACATTCCACAGAGAGGGGAGCGAGACATCGTTCTATTCGTATTTATCGTTCTATTCGTATTTATTTCCAAATTCCAGGACCGAAGTCAAGGATTGGGTTCCCCTGGTGGCGACCTGTACCTGACCTTTCGGCATACCCGGTCGGTCTGAAGGGATAAAACCCCCCAGACAGGGAACTTATGGAACCATTAGAAACAATCCCAAATCTCATTAAGGCGGATTAGACCCCCACAAAACCCGGAATTCACCAGGCCTGTGGTACTCAACCGGCGGTGAACCCAAATCGACCATCCGCTGTGAGTGACAGTGGCACCACTACCCATGGTACTTCTCAGCTGTCGTTTGTGAGCAACGCCCCCAGATGAGGCTGGAGGGCCCCCCACAGCCGAAGCTGTGTGCCGAGCATACCGACAACCTCTGCCCCCTCGATTCCAACCCAATATCCGGACTGGCCGAAGCCAGGGGCTTGAGCCGGATCCCGAGGTCCCCATTTTAGGTTTTACTTGGGTCATGGGTGGGTCCCAAGCGGAATAACTAGGTCACTGGAAACCCGCACGCCAAAGGCGCCGCCTGCACTGCAACCGTACCCGAAGGCACGGAAGCCCCAGATCCCCGACATCCTGACTCATTCCCTCCCTTTTGGGGGGAGGCTGGAGTGAGACACCCAGTAAGCGCGCGATTGACACAAGGCCACCTCCGCCAGGGCTCGGAACAGCCGAAACTGCCCTACTTCAGTTGATAAAGGGAGCCACGCCCGTTACCCAACTCAGTACTTCGAGCTGGGATTGGGTAGTGGACATCCCAGTTCTAGGGGTGCAGGCCCTGAAGTACAACATGCACCCCAAGGGGAGCGAGACAATGAACATCCATCTGACCTCACCCCTGCATGGGATCGTCTACTAACCATCTGGCGAGTTACATAACAACGCGTTTCCTATTGCCCGCCAAACCCACGTCACGGAGCTAACAGAGGTTGCGTAACCAAGCCGAGCGAGCGTCATCCATTTACTCCCCCCTCCGGCCTCTGTCTCCGCCTAGCCATCGTAGTGAACAGTCGTCCCCGCGCTTCGCTCCGCTTCACTGCTGCTGATTTGGGCCTGTACCAGTGATTGAACATTCTTTGCATATTCATCACTTCCATTGTAAGTATCATTCTCATTTACAATTAACTAGTTGTATTTAAATATAGTTTTGTGATAGGTCTTAGTGGTTTTACCTTTGTCAAGTTACTGAAAGAGTAGGATGCACATAGTTTTCACAACCTCTTGCACAATAACGTTAAAATATTAGTGTATGTAAACTAAATATTTTTCAACTTAAAAAAGTAGTCAGGTTTAGCTTTGCGTGGACTATGAACTATTGCGTAGATATTTTAAATATATATTGATGTGTTCTTTCATATTGAACAAAAATCCTAACTATAATATTGAGTTCCTGTAACGATTGTTTGCACTAGTGATGTAATTTTGAGACTTTATATTGGAGTAAAACCATTATTCATTAGTAGAGCAGTTTTGAAGACTTTATTTTGAACTTAAACCTTTATTGTTATTTCATGTGTAACACTAGTAGTATAGAGGTGCAAATGAATTTTGGAAGCCCCCATTCTTTTTAACTCTGAGAAGAGAAGACTTCCAAATTAATTTTTTTAATACGTGGCATTGTTTGTTTATAGATCATCATGAATGCCGTGGAACGTTGCTTCTCCTGTGCGACTTGTCGCAAAGCCTTCAAGACCAAGTACCATCTCACCCGGCACACGCGTTCTGTCCACGAAGGAGCCATCTTCCCGTGCCCGCTGTGCGACAAGTCGTTCGCGAGGGAGGACGGCGTGCGCCGCCACGTCACCGCTGTACATCTCCCTCGACCAGCGATAAACCCAGCATTTAGACAGGGTCAGTATCTTAAACATTATATATGTTCACTAAACAGTCAGATGTCTATAAACTTTAAAAATTCTACTCTCATTCGTACTATGCATAAGGATGAGAAAGAAATCCAATTTAGCTTCCACCTCACTGTAACTTGACTCACTTATTTTGCTTCCAATTTAGTTAAACATTTTGCTGCGCACAATCATAACTATCGTAAAACATCATTCTCATTTTAAAATTTCTGTAACATTTGCACTAGTGATGCACTTGCGATAAAAAGATTTTCACCTTTCACTGCGTTTATAAATCTAATATAAAATATGCTAATCATGTCTATGCTTTTCTTATAGGCTTCGTGCCCACACCGAGTCCGGCGGAACCACGACCCGGTCCCTCCTCCATTCCTGACTTTGAGCCGAGGCCCGACCCCTCTTCCGATCCTAACGTCGAGCCGAGACCGGGTCCGTCCCACGCCTCCGAGCCATCACAAGCCCCAGAACCTACTGGAGTTCCCACAACAGGTATGCACTAAACTATTAATTCACAAACTTATATCAAATGTAAATATTCATTCAGATATTTCATCCACACTAAAGTGATCATACTGTCAAAGGATTCTATTGTAAAGACTAACCAATCTTAATGTTAAATAAATCCTAGTCACAATGTTCGTTCAGACGTTTGTTCAATGACGTTCAGAAAATATTTGTTCTTTCTTCATTTCTATAATTGAATGAATCAAAAGTGACTATATTAAACATTCAGATTTTCACATTGGTTTGGAAACTGATTCTTTTTAGGTTTATCATTATAATTATAAATGCGACTACAACGTTTTGTATTATTTCAGGCCAAGTATGTGACGGGTGTGGAAAAACCTTAACGAGGAAGGCTAATATGCAGATCCATGCCCGCAAACACTGCAAAGCCCTACGTGAGGAACGACAGTCCGAACAACCAGTCAGAGTCCAACAGCAATCACATGCCACATTGACAGCCAATTCCTTCATCCCTCTCCATAAAAGCTCTTTCATCATCCTTCCTCGAGACATCGCCATGAAACGTGCCGTGATAAATGTGTATAACAATGCGGATGAACGCTGCTTTGAATATGCCATGCTAACCAAATTTATTAAAAATGCTCGTTATGACCGGCTTACTGCAAATCATTTTACAGCAGAGGTTAGGGCACGATCTAATTTGAATTTCGAGGGATTGGAGTTTCCTGTCAAACCAGACAAAATCCACACGTTCGAGCGTAATAACCCCGGCGTAAGTATAAATGTGTATGGTCTGGACAAAAAGAAAAAGAAGAAGAAGCATAGCAAGTATCAAGAAGAGCACTATGTGTATCCACTACGAGTTACAGACAAGGAGAAAGAGATGCATTTTGACCTTCTTTTCCTATCTAATGAAAAGACTTCACATTATGCTTACATTAGTAATTTCAGCAGGTTGGTGGCTACTCAGTTAACTCGAGGTGGGCGGCGACTATTTATTTGCAAGACATCTTTGCATACTTTAGCAGTAGTCCGAATAAATTGGGCATCAGAGGCGCAGAACGACTGGAGGAGCACAAGCTTTATTGTTCATTGCGCAATCCTATTCACAACAAAGGCCGGAGGAAGGGATTAGCGCATTTCTTTGGGCCACCACCTTCTGCGAGTCTACCTGCTCAGATGTTTCAACCAAGTCCTGAGCGACCACAGCAGCTAGCAATACAACAGCAGATTCGGAGATCGCCTTCGTTTAGTGAAGCGCAGCTCACTTCAAGTTAGATAATTCACTCCATTGGAATTTTGTAAAACAAGAAAAAGAAGACTCAAGATGTAAATAACCTTTATAAATTTGATAGTTTTCGTAAGCAATAAAAATCCATGTACGTTACAGCATAAACTACTGTCTTTTATTTTAAGATGAAACCCCAATACCTTTACTTTAAGAAAAATGTATATATCATTATAGTTTTAATGTCAGTAATCTGACGATGGTGGGGCAACGATGGGGAAAAAGTAGAGTGCTTTAGAAACATTTAGCTCATGAAGTGTAATGAAACTCTTTAAACATTCGTTGCATGTACTTTCATATTGGAAATTTTAATTTTTAGTTGTTGCACATAACATATTGTGTTACATAGCTACTTTTCTTTTTCTTTTTCTTTTCTATACTTACAAGAATAACTTAAACTAAGGTTCAAAGTTTAACAGTAATCTTCTACCGACTCTGGGACTTCCAATTATAAGACAACTGACTTTGTGCAACGCTTCGAAGACTCTTCCACTGCTCACATCGATGCGATGATTAGAGGGATATTCACTTAAGAGTATTAACATTACTATTGTTTGCTTTTGCATTTATTGCATGTATTACAAATTTTTCTCATATTTTTCTTTATATGAATTGTAATGCACACACTTTTTGTTTCTCTTGTATGTATCATAATGTAGAGTTTTTCTTGTTATAAAAATGAGTACTCAAAAAACTCCAATCTTTTTGGTTTACTCTTTGTGCAGACTCGACATTACATTTACTTTCAAAGACAAAAGAGTCGAGAAACTTAGTATTTTACTTTCACAGTCAAAGAGTGTAGTAAATTAGTTTTTCACTTTCAAAGTCAAAAGAGTCTATTAGTTTAGTTAGTATTTGTGCATGTTTTTGCAGACTCAACATTTAAAATTTACTTTAATAGTCAAAAGAGTCTAATAAATTAGTAACCGTAGACTTTTAACTGACCCACCATTACACTTATAGTTTTCTTTCAAAGTAAAAGACTCAAAAGTAAATGAACTTACAACTATGTTGGGGAATATCAAATGAAAACAAAAATTTCAATACACATTACTAGATTTATTGAAAAATCTAATATTGGATGTTTTATCTAAGTAAACTTTATAAAAGTCAAAATAAAATATTTACTTATCACAGCACTGAATCGCCGCCCACATAATTACACTCATGCGACTTAAACTATACATCTTCAGCTTCTTCCACTTCCATCAGAGCTGATAACTGCAGTGGTGCCGGTGGCGGTGATAGTACCGGTGCTCTTGGTGGTTTAGCATAATGTCCCCACAGAAGAGTGTTTATTCCGTCCTACAGCATCACGTATCGTTTGTCATCAAATGAAGCCAGAGATCTCTTTCTCACTGCCGCTGAATAAGTCATATGGTATTTACTCTTTGTCGTCCTATTATGAAGACATTCGATGTAATCTTGTACGGTTAGACCACGCAGAGTGACAACACTATTAACACCCTTCTCACGTTTGATGGTGGAGGAGCAATGCAATCATCGTTCTTATCCGATCCTCTGTTACTACATGTACACATGCCTGATATCACACTGTATAGCTTCGCTATTAATCCGATGAACATTTCGAGGATCACTCCTCCGTCTTCGTACTTAAACTTCAATAAAACCCTGGCGTTGCGTAGCACATTTGATTCTAGGTTTTTTTCATACTACTGACAAAACTAATAAATCTTTTTGAAAATAAACATTCTACTTTACATTCAGTAATGTTTTATCGATGCGTAAGAACTTATGCGTTAAAGTTTATCAACATTCTTCTCTGTTAAACTACTCAACGTAGGTAAATTTAAAGACAAGAGAGTATGAAATAGTAAGTTTGATTTTCTATTACAATATGTTTACATAGCAAAAAGTAAAAAAATTAAAATCACACTATGTACGATGCAATAGTACGTGATAGAATGAAGGAAAACATTTGTTTTCTTTTAGTATGTAAGTTTAATCTTTCAACAGACTCACTAATTCAAAGTCAAAAGTAAATCTTTATGATTTTTCAAAGTCTATTGGTTTAACCTTTGTGCAGACTCAACAATACAATTATTTTCAAAGACAAAAGATTCTAATGACTTAATATTTTTCAAAGTGCAAAGAGTCTGTTGGTTTAACTTATGCAGACTCGACATTAGATTTACTTTCAAAGACAAGACATTCTAGTAACTTAGCATTTTAGTTTCAAAGTCAAAAGAGTTTGATAGTTTAGTAAAGCGAGTGTTTAAATTGTACGAAGTCACACATTAGATTTAGTTCAACATAGAGAAAGAGGTTCGTTGGTTTAATCTTTGTGCAAACTCGACATAACATTGACTTTCAAAGTCAAAAGAGTCTGATAGTTTAGTTAGTATTTGTACATATTTGTACAGACTCGGCATGTATAATTTAATTTAAAAGTCAAAGAGACTAGTATCTTAGTATTTTACTTTCAAAGTCAAAAGAGGCTGTTAGTTTAGTTAGTTTGTGTACGGAAATCATTACTCGTAGTTTGATATTAAGAGAAATAGCCTAAGCCTACAGCATTACGCGTTTGGAAATACGAAGTCTCAAGTCTCGTGCACATCACTTCCTAGAGTAACCCACCAGTACCACAACAAATTAGTTTGATCACATTCCCTTGTTTCCTCAAGCACACACTAAACACATGCCCTCACAAAAAAAAAAAAAAAATCAAGATGGCACCGTAAGGATATCATCTAGACACTGTGGAATTCGGATCCACCGAACACCTGCGCAAACCAAAATCAAGCTGGTGGCGTAGGAATACCGGTTGCCTGCCACGCGCACTATGCAGCGGCACGACAGGTGACCATCAACGGCTATACTCAA
Source organism: Neoaliturus tenellus (assembly GCA_030545055.2). Lineage (NCBI taxonomy): Eukaryota > Metazoa > Arthropoda > Insecta > Hemiptera > Cicadellidae > Neoaliturus > Neoaliturus tenellus. Next base: position 32,202,296 of record CM061531.1, on the reverse strand, counting down.
TTTGAATCTCAGAGTATGTCTAGAGTGTAGAGGCCATTGAAATGAGTCAACAACGCGAGAGTGACAAAATTCTAGAACCAACTGTGGCCATTCGGGGACAAGACAGTGTTTAAATTGTACGAAGTCACACATCACATTTCGTTCAATATAGAGAAAGAGGTATGAGAACTCATTACACAAGATAACCACTTAAAGACAGTTTTGCTTATGTCGAAACATTATTCAACTATTTTGTGACTCATAAACATTTAACACATTAAATGAAGTCACAAGTCCCTTGTGCATCACTTCAAAGAAGTAAAAATTGGTTGAAAGTTCAACCGCAGCATCACTTCGCATGCAGCACACTCTTCTACATAGAAGCGAGTCGTGCGTAGAAAACTTAGCGCACACTAAAATGCGCATTTCATCTTGCCGCCGAACATTGCGCGCTTCGCGGAAGTCTTGCGCGTTTCGCGCCACTCTTACGCGATCCGCGCTTTTTGGATGCAAGCAGCCGCCGCCGCTTGCCACAACCACGGAGAACTCGTTCAATCTTGGCATCGGCTCGGCGTTTCAACAGGTTGCTTTAAGTTTATTTTACTCGGATCCTCACAAAAATAGAAAAAAGAAAACAAATAGAGAAACAAAAGAAAAAAATAGAAAAAACCAAAGAAAAAACAAAAGAAAAATTAAAAAAAATACTGAACACCAAAATTTTGCGCGCGTATTTTTTTAAATTTTTCTTTTGTTTTTTCTATTTTTTTCTTTTGTTTCTCTATTTGTTTTCTTTTTTCTATTTTTGTGAGTTTTAAATTAAATTATACATGCCGAGTCTGTACAAATATGTACAAATACTAACTAAACTATCAGACTCTTTTGACTTTGAAAGTCAATGTTATGTCGAGTTTGCACAAAGATTAAACCAACGAACCTCTTTCTCTATGTTGAACTAAATCTAATGTGTGACTTCGTACAATTTAAACACTCGCTTTACTAAACTATCAAACTCTTTTGACTTTGAAACTAAAATGCTAAGTTAGTAGAATGTCTTGTCTTTGAAAGTAAATCTAATGTCGAGTCTGCATAAGTTAAACCAACAGACTCTTTGCACTTTGAAAAATATTAAGTCATTAGAATCTTTTGTCTTTGAAAATAATTGTATTGTTGAGTCTGCACAAAGGTTAAACCAATAGACTTTGAAAAATCATAAAGATTTACTTTTGACTTTGAATTAGTGAGTCTGTTGAAAGATTAAACTTACATACTAAAAGAAAACAAATGTTTTCCTTCATTCTATCACGTACTATTGCATCGTACATAGTGTGATTTTAATTTTTTTACTTTTTGCTATGTAAACATATTGTAATAGAAAATCAAACTTACTATTTCATACTCTCTTGTCTTTAAATTTACCTACGTTGAGTAGTTTAACAGAGAAGAATGTTGATAAACTTTAACGCATAAGTTCTTACGCATCGATAAAACATTACTGAATGTAAAGTAGAATGTTTATTTTCAAAAAGATTTATTAGTTTTGTCAGTAGTATGAAAAAACCTAGAATCAAATGTGCTACGCAACGCCAGGGTTTTATTGAAGTTTAAGTACGAAGACGGAGGAGTGATCCTCGAAATGTTCATCGGATTAATAGCGAAGCTATACAGTGTGATATCAGGCATGTGTACATGTAGTAACAGAGGATCGGATAAGAACGATGATTGCATTGCTCCTCCACCATCAAACGTGAGAAGGGTGTTAATAGTGTTGTCACTCTGCGTGGTCTAACCGTACAAGATTACATCGAATGTCTTCATAATAGGACGACAAAGAGTAAATACCATATGACTTATTCAGCGGCAGTGAGAAAGAGATCTCTGGCTTCATTTGATGACAAACGATACATGATGCTGTAGGACGGAATAAACACTCTTCTGTGGGGACATTATGCTAAACCACCAAGAGCACCGGTACTATCACCGCCACCGGCACCACTGCAGTTATCAGCTCTGATGGAAGTGGAAGAAGCTGAAGATGTATAGTTTAAGTCGCATGAGTGTAATTATGTGGGCGGCGATTCGGTGCTGTGATAAGTAAATATTTTATTTTGACTTTTATAAAGTTTACTTAGATAAAACATCCAATGTTAGATTTTTCAATAAATCTAGTAATGTGTATTGAAATTTTTGTTTTCATTTGATATTCCCCAACATAGTTGTAAGTTCATTTACTTTTGAGTCTTTTACTTTGAAAGAAAACTATAAGTGTAATGGTGGGTCAGTTAAAAGTCTACGGTTACTAAGTTATTAGACTCTTTTGACTATTAAAGTAAATTTTAAATGTTGAGTCTGCAAAAACATGCACAAATACTAACTAAACTAATAGACTCTTTTGACTTTGAAAGTGAAAAACTAATTTACTACACTCTTTGACTGTGAAAGTAAAATACTAAGTTTCTCGACTCTTTTGTCTTTGAAAGTAAATGTAATGTCGAGTCTGCACAAAGAGTAAACCAAAAAGATTGGAGTTTTTTGAGTACTCATTTTTATAACAAGAAAAACTCTACATTATGATACATACAAGAGAAACAAAAAGTGTGTGCATTACAATTCATATAAAGAAAAATATGAGAAAAATTTGCAATACATGCAATAAATGCAAAAGCAAACAATAGTAATGTTAATACTCTTTAGTGAATATCCCTCTAATCATCGCATCGATGTGAGCAGTGGAAGAGTCTTCGAAGCGTTGCACAAAGTCAGTTGTCTTATAATTGGAAGTCCCAGAGTCGGTAGAAGATTACTGTTAAACTTTGAACCTTAGTTTAAGTTATTCTTGTAAGTATAGAAAAGAAAAAGAAAAAGAAAAGTAGCTATGTAACACAATATGTTATGTGCAACAACTAAAAATTAAAATTTCCAATATGAAAGTACATGCAACGAATGTTTAAAGAGTTTCATTACACTTCATGGGCTAAATGTTTCTAAAGCACTCTACTTTTTCCCCATCGTTGCCCCACCATCGTCAGATTACTGACATTAAAACTATAATGATATATACATTTTTCTTAAAGTAAAGGTATTGGGGTTTCATCTTAAAATAAAAGACAGTAGTTTATGCTGTAACGTACATGGATTTTTATTGCTTACGAAAACTATCAAATTTATAAAGGTTATTTACATCTTGAGTCTTCTTTTTCTTGTTTTACAAAATTCCAATGGAGTGAATTATCTAACTTGAAGTGAGCTGCGCTTCACTAAACGAAGGCGATCTCCGAATCTGCTGTTGTATTGCTAGCTGCTGTGGTCGCTCAGGACTTGGTTGAAACATCTGAGCAGGTAGACTCGCAGAAGGTGGTGGCCCAAAGAAATGCGCTAATCCCTTCCTCCGGCCTTTGTTGTGAATAGGATTGCGCAATGAACAATAAAGCTTGTGCTCCTCCAGTCGTTCTGCGCCTCTGATGCCCAATTTATTCGGACTACTGCTAAAGTATGCAAAGATGTCTTGCAAATAAATAGTCGCCGCCCACCTCGAGTTAACTGAGTAGCCACCAACCTGCTGAAATTACTAATGTAAGCATAATGTGAAGTCTTTTCATTAGATAGGAAAAGAAGGTCAAAATGCATCTCTTTCTCCTTGTCTGTAACTCGTAGTGGATACACATAGTGCTCTTCTTGATACTTGCTATGCTTCTTCTTCTTTTTCTTTTTGTCCAGACCATACACATTTATACTTACGCCGGGGTTATTACGCTCGAACGTGTGGATTTTGTCTGGTTTGACAGGAAACTCCAATCCCTCGAAATTCAAATTAGATCGTGCCCTAACCTCTGCTGTAAAATGATTTGCAGTAAGCCGGTCATAACGAGCATTTTTAATAAATTTGGTTAGCATGGCATATTCAAAGCAGCGTTCATCCGCATTGTTATACACATTTATCACGGCACGTTTCATGGCGATGTCTCGAGGAAGGATGATGAAAGAGCTTTTATGGAGAGGGATGAAGGAATTGGCTGTCAATGTGGCACGTGATTGCTGTTGGACTCTGACTGGTTGTTCGGACTGTCGTTCCTCACGTAGGGCTTTGCAGTGTTTGCGGGCATGGATCTGCATATTAGCCTTCCTCGTTAAGGTTTTTCCACACCCGTCACATACTTGGCCTGAAATAATACAAAACGTTGTAGTCGCATTTATAATTATAATGATAAACCTAAAAAGAATCAGTTTCCAAACCAATGTGAAAATCTGAATGTTTAATATAGTCACTTTTGATTCATTCAATTATAGAAATGAAGAAAGAACAAATATTTTCTGAACGTCATTGAACAAACGTCTGAACGAACATTGTGACTAGGATTTATTTAACATTAAGATTGGTTAGTCTTTACAATAGAATCCTTTGACAGTATGATCACTTTAGTGTGGATGAAATATCTGAATGAATATTTACATTTGATATAAGTTTGTGAATTAATAGTTTAGTGCATACCTGTTGTGGGAACTCCAGTAGGTTCTGGGGCTTGTGATGGCTCGGAGGCGTGGGACGGACCCGGTCTCGGCTCGACGTTAGGATCGGAAGAGGGGTCGGGCCTCGGCTCAAAGTCAGGAATGGAGGAGGGACCGGGTCGTGGTTCCGCCGGACTCGGTGTGGGCACGAAGCCTATAAGAAAAGCATAGACATGATTAGCATATTTTATATTAGATTTATAAACGCAGTGAAAGGTGAAAATCTTTTTATCGCAAGTGCATCACTAGTGCAAATGTTACAGAAATTTTAAAATGAGAATGATGTTTTACGATAGTTATGATTGTGCGCAGCAAAATGTTTAACTAAATTGGAAGCAAAATAAGTGAGTCAAGTTACAGTGAGGTGGAAGCTAAATTGGATTTCTTTCTCATCCTTATGCATAGTACGAATGAGAGTAGAATTTTTAAAGTTTATAGACATCTGACTGTTTAGTGAACATATATAATGTTTAAGATACTGACCCTGTCTAAATGCTGGGTTTATCGCTGGTCGAGGGAGATGTACAGCGGTGACGTGGCGGCGCACGCCGTCCTCCCTCGCGAACGACTTGTCGCACAGCGGGCACGGGAAGATGGCTCCTTCGTGGACAGAACGCGTGTGCCGGGTGAGATGGTACTTGGTCTTGAAGGCTTTGCGACAAGTCGCACAGGAGAAGCAACGTTCCACGGCATTCATGATGATCTATAAACAAACAATGCTACGTATTAAAAAAATTAATTTGGAAGTCTTCTCTTCTCAGAGTTAAAAAGAATGGGGGCTTCCAAAATTCATTTGCACCTCTATACTACTAGTGTTACACATGAAATAACAATAAAGGTTTAAGTTCAAAATAAAGTCTTCAAAACTGCTCTAATAATGAATAATGGTTTTACTCCAATATAAAGTCTCAAAATTACATCACTAGTGCAAACAATCGTTACAGGAACTCAATATTATAGTTAGGATTTTTGTTCAATATGAAAGAACACATCAATATATATTTAAAATATCTACGCAATAGTTCATAGTCCACGCAAAGCTAAACCTGACTACTTTTTTAAGTTGAAAAATATTTAGTTTACATACACTAATATTTTAACGTTATTGTGCAAGAGGTTGTGAAAACTATGTGCATCCTACTCTTTCAGTAACTTGACAAAGGTAAAACCACTAAGACCTATCACAAAACTATATTTAAATACAACTAGTTAATTGTAAATGAGAATGATACTTACAATGGAAGTGATGAATATGCAAAGAATGTTCAATCACTGGTACAGGCCCAAATCAGCAGCAGTGAAGCGGAGCGAAGCGCGGGGACGACTGTTCACTACGATGGCTAGGCGGAGACAGAGGCCGGAGGGGGGAGTAAATGGATGACGCTCGCTCGGCTTGGTTACGCAACCTCTGTTAGCTCCGTGACGTGGGTTTGGCGGGCAATAGGAAACGCGTTGTTATGTAACTCGCCAGATGGTTAGTAGACGATCCCATGCAGGGGTGAGGTCAGATGGATGTTCATTGTCTCGCTCCCCTTGGGGTGCATGTTGTACTTCAGGGCCTGCACCCCTAGAACTGGGATGTCCACTACCCAATCCCAGCTCGAAGTACTGAGTTGGGTAACGGGCGTGGCTCCCTTTATCAACTGAAGTAGGGCAGTTTCGGCTGTTCCGAGCCCTGGCGGAGGTGGCCTTGTGTCAATCGCGCGCTTACTGGGTGTCTCACTCCAGCCTCCCCCCAAAAGGGAGGGAATGAGTCAGGATGTCGGGGATCTGGGGCTTCCGTGCCTTCGGGTACGGTTGCAGTGCAGGCGGCGCCTTTGGCGTGCGGGTTTCCAGTGACCTAGTTATTCCGCTTGGGACCCACCCATGACCCAAGTAAAACCTAAAATGGGGACCTCGGGATCCGGCTCAAGCCCCTGGCTTCGGCCAGTCCGGATATTGGGTTGGAATCGAGGGGGCAGAGGTTGTCGGTATGCTCGGCACACAGCTTCGGCTGTGGGGGGCCCTCCAGCCTCATCTGGGGGCGTTGCTCACAAACGACAGCTGAGAAGTACCATGGGTAGTGGTGCCACTGTCACTCACAGCGGATGGTCGATTTGGGTTCACCGCCGGTTGAGTACCACAGGCCTGGTGAATTCCGGGTTTTGTGGGGGTCTAATCCGCCTTAATGAGATTTGGGATTGTTTCTAATGGTTCCATAAGTTCCCTGTCTGGGGGGTTTTATCCCTTCAGACCGACCGGGTATGCCGAAAGGTCAGGTACAGGTCGCCACCAGGGGAACCCAATCCTTGACTTCGGTCCTGGAATTTGGAAATAAATACGAATAGTACGATAAATACGAATAGAACGATGTCTCGCTCCCCTCTCTGTGGAATGTGCAGGTGGTCGAAGAAACCTGAGAATAGTCATCCCGCAGGTGGCCGGATACAGGTGGTCGATGATATCTCAGAAGGGTCGTCTCGCAGGTGTCTAATCTTTTTGTTTGTGCAGGTGGCCGGATGCGAGTGGTAGATGAAATCTGAGAAGGGTCGTTCCGCTTCTTTTGTTTGTGCAGGTGGTCGATGAATTCTGAGAAGGGTCGTCCCGCTTCTTTTGTTTGTGCAGGTATTCGAGAAGGGTGTCGGCCATCATGGAATTTTTATGAGCGCAGGTGTTCGGTGTTGGCCGCATTCCACAATGTCTAGACATCATAAATCTTCTTTTTTTTGTTTGTTTGTGCAGGTGTTCAGTGCAGGTGGTCGGATGTGGGTGGCTGGGGGTTTATACCGGTTTGCACCTGTAGACAAAGGATGGAACGATAGGTGTTGCGTAATATCCCACTCCGGATTCCCTTCTATCGCTACGGTCATTGCCAGTCGTGGAATTGATGCTCTCTCGTCACCGCGGGAGCAAGCAGAGGATGCTTTGTCCCTATAAATGGTTAAAGAGTTGCATAACACTTCATGAGCCATATGTCTCCAAAGCATGCTACTTTTTCTCTACCGTTGGCCCAACATCGTCCCCGCCACCGAATTTTTAAAAGAGATTCATTGCAGTTCTTGATCTATATGTATCCTAAGTAAACTATTCTTTCCCCACCATCGCATGTGTAAAGAGTTCATTGTCTACTAAGTTGGTGGTCGGGATAGGCGTAAGTAGTAAAAAAAAAAAGTTGTAAAAAATTTTATTTAAAAAATATTTCTGAAAAAAAAAATTTTTGTAAAAAAAATTGGTATAAAAAATTTCGGTAAACAAAAATTTGTGAAAAAAAATTTGGTAAAAAAAAGTTTAGGTAAAAAAATATCGGTAAAAAAATTTCGGTAAAAAAATTTCGGGAAAAAAATTTCGGTAAAAAAAATTTAGACTAAGTTAAAAAAATATTTTTGGTAAAAAAAATTTTTTTTGGCCTATATGTCTCCAAAGCACACTACTAGTCTGCTCCTCCTTGCTCCTCCTGCAGCAGGAGCGGCTAACCTTCCCTACTCCTCCACGCTCGCCAGATCATTACCTCAGTGGATCTATTAATGGGTCTATCTTAGTAGTGTGTTTTGGTCACTTTTAAAACCGGCCACGTGCCCACGGAGCCATGTGCCGCGGCAGCTGGCGCCAGCTGCCATGTCACATAGCTTCCGGTGGGGGTTAGAGGGTATATATGAGATGCTGTAGTTATATTTTATGTGATATAGGTTGGGGTGGAGATGGCGATAGTGTTGGCGTTAGGGTGAAGTGAATTTGCGCATAAAATTAAAATTAAAAGTTAGTTCAAAATTGAAATTCGTCGGTGTTAACGAAACTCTAACAGTTGAAGAAAAATTAAGAGTTAGTTCAAAATTGAAATTGAAACTTATAACTGAGATGTGGAAAATATGTCAAGGTCATCCAGAGTAAGTTTTAAAAAATTCTATCCAACTATCACCAGAAATAGTTTTAAGTTGAAGTAGTTGGTGATAGCGGGATAATTGATTCGTGCCATGGGAGAGGTGTTTATCGTTTGAAAGTTGGCGATCGAATGAGAAGCGCCGCCTAGGGAGAGGGCTTATAAAATGGCAACCTTCCCCCCACCACCCCTTCTCCCACTCCTTTAGACCAATAACCGGTCGCCGACTCTATGTGGTGAAACTGAACTAGACATGGCGGCCGCCATGGATAAGTCTAACCTCAAACCTTAGTTTTGCATTGGTGAGCATGAGCCACCCCCACTCCTTTACCTTTCTTTTATATTTTTAAAACTGAACAGATGTTAGGGCAGGTGTTGGGGGCAGAAATGTTAAAATATTGGGGTGGAGATGGCAATAGCGTTGGCGGTCGGTTGAACTGAATTTGCGAATAAAGTAACTAGGGTTGAACTAAAAGTATACATAAATTAAAAGTTAGTTAAAAACTGAAATTTGACGGTGTTAACAAAACTCTTAATAGTTGAACAAAACTAAAAGTTAGTTTAAAACTGAAATTCAAATTTATAAATAGGATCTGGAAAGTATGTCAAGGTCATCCAGAGTAAGTTTTAAAAAAGCCTACCCAACTACCACCAGAAATAGTTCTAAGTTGAACTAGTTGGTGATAGTAGGATAGGTTGAAGTAACTTTTGAATTTTATTAGTGAACATACAATTAATGTGCAACAGCAGAGTTTAAACAAGTTGAACTTTTGTGATGAATTACAGAGTTGTAAATGCAAACACCGACGACGATGAGAAGGTAAATGCAGAGTCCCCAGATGATGTATTTGAAAAGCTTGAACAAATGTAACATTTCAAGTTGGCTTTCCCGTTCCATTTTCAATCGTTTAATTTCCAATTTCAATTTATCCTCTTCCATTCTAGTTACGAAGGGAACTTCATCCATCATATCCATCATGATTGTGTTAGTGTTTGAAATTTTAGTGATGTTGATAGTTCAGAAGTCGAAGACGGAATAAGAAGTGAAAGGGAGAAATGTTAGTTAAATAAAGAAGTGGTGGGGGGAAGGATGAATTACAAAGAAGTGGTGGGGGAAAGACGTTGCTCTTCATTATTACCATCAGTAGTGTCAGATGGTGCAGGAGTTAGATTTAGTAAACTGTCTTCGTCTAAACTTTCAACCTTATCACAAATAGGACAATCGTATGTTATTTCCAAATTCATTTTGATGGTTGTAAAACTATCTACAAGTTCTTGTAAAATATTAAAAATGTCTTGTAACTCTTCTTTAGAGTTTATTTCAAAACTAGAATTCATTCGGGCCAATGGAGAGTTGTTCATTGTTGGAGAGTCGGTGATGGAATGAGGATCGGCGCATAGGGAGGGGGCTTATATAATGGTGACCTTGAGCAGGCGTCTAGGAAGGGGGGCTGTCTAGGGAGGGGGCTTTTATATGGGGAACCTTGAGCTTATGATTGAATAAAATGTTTAGTTCTTCTTCTTCGTCTTTTAATTCAATTATTTGAACCGAAGTAGTTGTTTCATCCTCTTCACTCGATGAAGAAAACAATTCACCAGGATTTAAATATTGAACTACAATTCTGAACCATCTTATAGGATATTCGTCAATGATAGAAAGTAAGTTTTGAAACAATTCTTCCATCTCTTCCCTGTCAGTTATTATATGTTCAAACTTGATAAATTTGTTTTCCATGTTGTTAGTTAGAGTGTTGGAAGTGGAATGATTTAATATTATATAAAAATTAGAACTAGTGGTGGGGGAAATCTCAAGGTCATCCAAATGAAGTTTTAAAAAAGAGTGTAAAACTGAAATTACACATTTGACGGTTCTACAGGATCGGAATACCAATCTGATCTGTATTTACATCTTTTTATCATATGTGTACAAAAATCATCTTGATGAGAATTGGTGCGTTGACAATGAGCAAGATCTAGAGGGTGAAATTTGAAACATCTTTGAGGACAACATGTATGAAAATATCTTGATTTGTAAAATTTGAAAGTTCGCAATTCCGGTGGTGGTAGTTGTTTTGTTTTGCATTTGCAATAACAAGATCCGAAGAATTCACATTTAGTACAAGCTAACCCATCCACCATCATTGGTCCTAAATCTGTACACTGTTGTTCACAACAGTAACGAGGTTTGTACTTGTATTTTTGCTCTTCCATGTTGACGCTGCGGAGTCCAGTGAAAGAATAAGAGTGTATAGTGTTGAATAGTGAGTTTTATGTACTGTGAAAAGTGGTGGGGGTAATTTCAAGGTCATCCAAATGGAGTTTTAAAAAATTATACCTTACAAGTGTAAGGATTATTAAAATTTAGGAAGTTTGTTTCTCTTTGTTTTCTTCAGACTTTTTCTCTCTCTCCGCCTTAGCCATAGCAACAAGTTCTTCTGTTGATAATGGATGTACTTCAGGAAATTTTAAAATTAATTTAGCTTGATATCCTTCTTTAGTTAATACATCTAAATCTTGGGTCATTTGTTCAACGGTGTTGTAGTCTTTTCCATAGATTTTTCCATCAAGTTGAATCATCATTCTGTACAACATTTTCTTAAATAGGTCTTGTCGTGGTGAGAGCTGAGAAGCAAATGATTATTTATACAAGTATCACATCCTTTTTATTAACTCATATTGATCATGTGATTCTTTAGTTGTAGTTTTGTCTGTCAAAAGTTATTCAACATTGGTAATACTTTTGGAACTTGATGTTATGTTGACCAGTTGGCGATGAAGAAGTTGTAGGTTGTGTAGAAATAAATATTTCATCATCGCAATATTTTGTTTTAGTGAACATCCTTGTATTAGTAGCACTAACATCAACAGTTAAGTGATAACCACCGGTAAGTAAAACTCGCATTTCGTTGGTTAAATCTTCGAGTTGTTCAAAAGTTGTAATGGTGTTGGTATCATAAGATGCACACTTGACTTTGAGAGACATCTTTTAGTTTTTATATTAAGCGATAGAGTGAGCGAGATGTGTACGGTACGAAAGGTAGTCGTAGACTGATGAATTTTACAAGTAGATTTTCGCTTTTATAATCACACAAAAGTGGGTCAAGGTCATCCAGTGGAATTTTTAAAAAAGCAACATATTGTAATGTACAAAGACATCACAATATGTTGCTTCTTTTAAATTTTTTTGTTTTTTCTTTATATCATATTTATTGAAAAACAATTACAAACAAATAGTTACAATGTTATGTACAAACTAATCAGTAGTAGGTGTTACATGAATAGTTAGTTCAGTTGAGTTGTTTCCACTTGGTCCGTGCGAAACCAAATAGAGTGCGCCGGGTTGAACTACACGAAGATCTTCATTTTGAAGAAGTTGTACAAAGCGTCTTGGTAGGAAGATCTGAAATTTTGGTTCATCACCAACTGTATATGGAGCCTCGCTCAATGTGCAATTAATAGCATCACCTACTGAAGTTTCCATTTTCTTAATCGTATGAATGATGTAGTGTTTTTCTTCTTTTAGTTCAGAACATTTCTTTGTAGGTAGAATTGATGATTTAGAATGAGCGTTGAACTGATCAACTAAACTTTGAAGTAAGTTCTGTGATGCCATCTTGATGTTGTTGTTAATCTTCTTGTTAATAAGAATGTCCGTCGGAGATGTTGTCTCTTCGGAGGTTAGAGTAATACTCATGCTGCGTCATGGTAGCGCTCTCGCTTTTATAATCGACACTACCCCCACTACTGACACTACACCCACCACTTTGTTGAAGGAAATTGTTCAAGCGGTAGGCATTCTTTAAAGCGCACTGCGACCTTCGATGTTTAAAACTTTTTGATGAAATACAAAGTTCGTTGAAGTAGCATTGGAAATCTTTATCAATTATTGCATTAATCACTTCGTTGCTTGTAAATGATTGTATCCAATTTGCTTTTTCCAATCCCCTTGTGTAGATAATTTTAAACTCTTTGCAATAATGATTCATAATGTGCGGCATCATGTTATAATTAATGAAACCTTCATCCCATCTTAAGTTGTGAAAATGTTTGTTCAACCATTTGTTTGTAACTTTCGCTTTAGTTGTTAGTCTATTAAATGGTACTGGAGGTTTGAACAAATAATGATAAACTACTGATGTGTTCATGTCCAAGATTACTAATTCTTTAATAATAAAATTACCATCATTTCCTCGGAAAGCTTGAAATTCAATTATACCTCTTTTAACTTCCATTATATGTGGCGCATTAGAAAACGAAACCCGTTTATTCATGATGAAGTCTTACTAACAACTGACTTAAAAATTGAATGAGCCGATGTTTATAACAGACAGGATTGTTCTTCTTCTTTCACTTCTTGTGCCACTTCATCAATATTAAAATTGGTGTGATAGTTGTTTAATTGTCTCCACATTTCAACTTCTTGAGGTATTCTATTAAAGATTGAAGTATCCACGGGACCGTATAAAATTGGAACAAAAGGTTTTTTGTCCAATGTATCAATTAGATAGTCTTTAATTATTGCACTTGAAAATATTAGTTGTTTCAAATATCTGGTGACGGGACCGGTAGTACAACTTAAAGTGTAAAATTCTTCTTTAGTGAAATATAATTTAACATTATGTGTAGTTAAATCTCTGAAGCGAACAATTTGTCCTCCACGATGTTTTACTATATCAACTTCAATATTTGATTCCAATAAACTTAATCTTGTTCTTCTTCCAAATGTGTTGTTACTTAAATAGCACTCCAAAAGATGTAAATGTTTCATGAGAGATTCCCAAGTAGTTTCATTGAAAGTAACCATTTTGTTTCCATGATTTAAAATAACAATTGGTGAATAATCCATTGATTTTAAAATTCCAACTGATATACTTTTTGTCATGCATGAAGAAATTGGGTAGATAATCCGAAGAAATACTTCTGTTAAAATATTGGTTGTAATGTTAACTTCAACCTTCTTCCTTTTTACTTCTTTTTCAGCTTTTTCTTCTTCTCTCTTCTTATGTTTGTTGAATTTTAGGAACTCGTCCATTTCTCGTTCAACTTGTTTTTCTATATCTGAACTATTATCATCCATTAGAGGTGTATTTTCTTCTCCGTTAGTAGAATTCATCTTGCGAATGATGTTTCCCATACGACGGTTGAAGATAGAATGAAGTTTCTACTAATTATTTTCTCGCTTTTATATTTTTCGTAAAATCCTTGAAATTTATACAATTACATAATTGTTTGTTTTCAACTTGTCTTTCACAAATGAAATTCTAACCTCAAAAATTAAAGCAGATAATTCTAACCTCAAAAATTTGCAGTTGTTATACAATTCTTCTTAAAGTACATTCTTCACAATTCCGGTCAGCGGTGTGTAAGTAACTATTTTATCATGTAGAATTAGACAGTATGCCGAAGTTCCATCCGCTACTGGTTCTTCAAATTCCATTTCAATTTTTATATCCACACTTGATGATTTTACCGATTCATTTTGTTTTGAACAATCGATTACAATTATTGGAGCCTTGGAATAATACTGGTCAGGTGATAATAGTGGTGTATTAGTCTTTCCATAATATGACGATTGAAATCTTGCATACATATCGTATAAAATGGAAAAACGTTTTTTGCTGAACATGACATTCAAATTGTCATAGGGAAAGAATTGAGAGTTTAGGAAAACTTTACAATTCTTTATTTTACAGTGATCAAATTGACCAGCATTTGCAGTGATAACATCTTTTCGCTTAGTTTGAAAACCGAGTATTATGTACCTTGCTCGTTCCAAGTAAGTTGATGTCTTGACGGTCCATGTTTGTCTTTCTGTCTGAGGTAGTGTAGGGTATTCATGAAATTCCCAACTTCGGAATGGCATCACAATATCACGGTCAGATTTTAACTTTCTCAATAATAGGATTCTATGTTCATCGGCCAATCTTACATGAGGTACTCTCCAAACAACTTTATCCAACTGTAGTTGCCATTCCAGTTTATCTTCCGTAGTTGCAGGGTCTGCAAGTATTAAGTCCTTATTAGTTGAAGATCTGAGTATAACTAATTCTTGTTTGACATTTATTATTACCCGTTTGTAATCTTCAGCGAATCCCAAAAGCAATCGTAAAGGTACATGAAAATCAAAGTGACCGTTGGAAGCTGGTGTTATAGTGTCTTTATCGGGGGCAACCCATCCGGCAGTGACTATTGAATTCTTCTCATGCGGTGTTAATGATGTTAATCCTTTCAATGTCGTTGTTAAACCAACCTTTTTTGTTGAATCAACCGTCACCCCTGATATTTCATATCTTATTTCATCAAAAAGATATGCCATCGGGTTATTTATAAAAGGAACTGTTGAAGCAGTTTTTCCATCCAATTTTAATACCCGTCCTTCGATGTACAAGTAACTTTCACACGGTAAAGTGTAAATATCTTGTTGTTGAATGGGGATCCTTATTTCATCGTTATTGTTTAATTTTGATGAAGTGTAAGGGTTGTGCGTGTGATATTCCTTCTCCCATAGTGTTTCGTCGAACGTTGGTCCTTGAGATATATCCAGGATATCCATCGCTGTTAAGTTTCAATCCAATCTTCTGTAGAAAACGAATGTTTTCCGATGTTAACTCTTCCAATGTCGAGGAGCTACTGAGCTCCCGACTCTTCCGTTGCGGTTTAAATGATAATCCCATGTTGACTTTTATGTTGCTGCTCTGATGTGTATCCGTATAGTAATTGTTTCTCCTCTAAAGTCAACACTATGACCGTCTTGATCCAATATGTTCAGTACGATGTCTGAAATGAAACTGGTGTTTAACGGTAGGTATATCAGGTTTTGTGGCTTCTCAACAATTTTAAAACCGGGAGCCACTGTTGGATAAAATGTATGTAAAATATGTTGATTAACTCCATCTCTATACGATCCGTGTATAATGTTGCACGTGACATCAATACTATTTACTTTCAATATTGTTACAGTTGAATCACCTGAATGAGTAGTTCCAGGAGTTAAGATTTTCTTTTTTGTATCTGTAAATCCAAGTAAACTGCCAATCGACTGTTCCAAGCTGACATCAATATAATATTTCGAAGTTATTTCTGCTTTTAAAGTATTATTGTTTCCTTTAACGGTGATATTGTCTTCTCCGAGTTGTTTCTGTAATAATTGGTTTATGTCATCAATTTCATATGCTCCAGTAGGAAATGTAATTATTTTCAATTCTGAGTATTTTCCTGCAGCATCCTTAGTTTCATTATAATGTAGTAAATTGTTTTTTCCTTCTGTAACATTAGGAATTGAATTGTAGGTAGTCAAATCAAGTAATGCCGCTTCCCATAATCTTTCCTTGGATAGACGCAATGCTGGGAACAGCGTACTTTTCAATGTGGATGAATTTCCACTTAGTGACACTGTATACGATGACATCTTAAAGCTGACTGACACTCTTCGCTAGAAACTCCAAACATAAATGCCCACATATTTCAGTATTGTTAGGTTGTTCTCTTTTGTAATTGTAAAAAATGTTTTTGGAGTTTCGAAAATAATGTTGCAGTTCTTTTGGCGGTGGTAGATTGCCAAAACTGTCAAAGTAGTAAATGGTTTGTCCGAGTTTTTTATAGCATACCCAATGAGTGCCTGGACCATAGGTGGAATCCAAATTTACTATTCCAGTTTCATTTTTCCATATTTTAGTTGGTAATGCATCTTTCATAAAAACTCCTCGAAAGAATGGTATTTTCAAACATTTTACATAATCATTTAACTGATGATTTGTTAAGGCTTTATTTGGAATTATCAATTGATTCTTCTTATTTAGTACACACGGTATGGTCTTAGGTATAAACCTGCTCCGTTTTTTACCATTTGCCAAACAGAAGTCTTCTTTACACTTGCCTTATGAGTTCTACGACGTCCTTTTTTAATGTTTCCACCTCTTTTGGGAGCGCCTCTCTTTGCAGGTCTTCCTCTGCGACGTCTTCCACCACCTAACTTTGCTTTTGTCTTCATGGCTGTAGTTACTGCCCAAGCTGCTGCTTTTTCTGCAATATTTGCGTCACTTGATTTTACTCTTTGCCAAGCTTTTTCCGCTAGAATTTTATCTGCTATTGATCTATTTGTTGAATCTTTATACTTTGAATATGCTATATCGTGTTCTTTGCAAGCTTGATCTAATTTATTAATTCAGGATCTCCTCTTGCTAAACGTTTTGCCAACTTAGTTCCAGGTCCACAATATTGATAACCTCCGGGCAGATGTAATTCGTATGGTAAAGCGTCTATCGTTCGATTTACAACAGCACCAACTGGAATCCGTCTGAGCAGGGATAATGCAGCTGATGTTATACCACGTCCTCTCTTGCCGCTGTCTTGACGATGACTGAGCGATACGGTCTTCATTATGTTGTCTTATATAACTGGTGTGTTTACTCCACGAGATACTTTACATAAATGAATAACTTGTGCAAAATCTTTTATATTTAAAGACTTAGTTATTCAAATTAATTATATACTGATTTATGATTCTATTTTTAATCCAAGCTTCTCATTCATCGGGTTGAATCACCACATGATTCGTTGTACTAGCTATATGATTGTGGGTATCAATAAGTAAATTACCCACTATTCTTATTAAACAATCTAAAGTTACAGCATCTTTCGGATGTTGAGGATCTTGTAACTGCATAATACGTTTATCATTACACGTGTAAGCGGTTAAATCACTTTTTGATGTTGTTATGACCTGTCCAATAGTAGCAGCATCATTTGAATCTTCACCTGGTAAAATATTAATTATTTTCTTCATCTTTGCATCATATTTGGTCCCAAAGTGTTTATCCCAAGTTATTGTTTGTCTCAATGTAACACAATCATCATCTCCATAACCAGGATAAATATTTTTTATTCTTCTATTACGACCATCGTATGTATCTAATCTACCACCACTTGCAATTAATGTTTGCACCATAAGAGGTACATCTGAATCTTTTATACCAAATCTTCCATTTGTTATTGTTTTATGTCCTGCATCCCATTCATCATTATTTCCTTGCATTAAATCAAACTTTTTATTTCCATGTATAAATTTATCTCCCCGCTTTAACACGGCATCTTCATGTTTTACAAAATTTGATGTTTCTTTTTTTAATTCTTTGGATAATTGCTCCATAGTAACAGCATCTTTTGGTTGAGAACCAAACTTTACATTTGTCAATGTTTTTCCATGACAATCGATTCCATCAGCATCTTGTAAAATACAGTTGTCCTTGATGTATTTTAGGTTTACAGCATCACCGTCTTCTTTTGGGTATCCAATGTCATTTATAATAAATTTATAAAAAGAAAATCCATGTTCAGTTTTTTCAGGTATTATAGAATGTAAATATTCTTTATTAACTGAATCTTTATCATTTTTGGGATTTCCCACGTTGGTTATTCTATAATTTCCAGCATTATACGTTTGTCCATCTTTTAAGTTATTACCCCATTGCAATTTTAAAGTATTTAAAAGTTCAGATGATAAGTACTCTTTAGTAATTGCATCAGAACCTTCAGTTGGTTTACCAACATTAATTAATCTATGTGATTTAACATCGTAAGTATTCTTATGTAATTTTAATGATGTTGAAGTAGCTTCTTTTACTGTCTTCAAATTTGCTCCATCAGTATCTTCTTCTGGATCTTTAACTAGTTTTAAACGTTTATTACTTATGCTATAGTCACCTTCAGGTGTTTGCGGTAATCCACTTCTTTTTCTGTCTTCTCCAACTTGCACTCCTAAAGCGGAGTACCGTCCGAACTTGTCGACGCTCATGTTAGAACTGATACGTCTTATGCTTGCACCTCTTTTATATCCACGGACAATTATACGACTATACCGCGATTCCTAAGTTCATCAACTAGAGCCATCCATTCATTATTCAAACCTGTATGACCGGCTTCCATGGCTTCATGCAATAGTCTCATTCTATCAACCAATTTATTGATATCGTTGTAGTAAATCACATTCGTATTGTATAGATTTTTCATCAATCCTTTACCAGATGTTGAAGTATCTCCTTTACTCTTTTTACCATGTTGTTCAAGAAGTGATAAATCCATAAGTGATAAATATTTTCTTTTCAGTGGTTGTCTCACCGCTGGTGCAGTACGTAATGTTGGCAATTTTCGTGGAGGAAACAACTTTTTTATAACGATGTTATATTTTGTTGCACGTGAACGATTAATCATTGCATCCTTTACATAGTTTCTTTTATGAGCGTTAGTATTTTGGAGAATCTCCTTAAAAACACTTAAATCTTTGGATGAATATCTTAGTGGTATGTTTTTAAAAATTAATTCATATAATCCTTTTGTTCCTTTATATCTATGCTCACCAATAATGATGTAATCGTCTTGTGTTATTTCAAGCTTTGAATCGCCAATCTTCAATTCATTCCCATCAATTCTTGCTCCGTATACGTGTGATCTACTCAAATTCGGGTTTGATTTCATATCATGTAGCATTTTCATTATATATTTTCTTCCAAGAGGTCCATGTTGTAATATATCGCTACTCAATTGAGTTAAATTTGGAATAGATTGTTCAGCTTCAGGTATTGGCTGTTCTTCTTCCTTTTCAACAATTGGTTCTTCTTCTTCTTTTGTTTCTTCTTGCTCACTAGCACTTGTATATGAATCATCATCTTCTTCTTTTTTTAATGCTTGTACTTCTTGTTTAGAAACTGGTAGTAAAACATCTCCTTCATAACGAGGTTTACCAATAGTTTCTGATATCTGTTTTAAAGGTTCCGTAATAGGTTTAAATGTAGTCTCTAAAAATTCTTCTCTTTCACTTAAACCCATCCTCAATGCACGATTCTTCATCCTAATAGAATCACTCAGTGATTTTATTTCTTTCAATAGTTTTTCTTGATTCACCATGTTTACACTGTGAAGTTCAACATGTAACTAGATGTAGCATCGGTAGTTCAACGCATAAATACAAATTTATCCAACCCTATACGATATCTACCATTTTTAATATCTTCTTCCTTCATAATAACGAGAAAGCTATATTTCTCATTCCATGCTTTGCCACACATCTCTTTAAATTTTTCAAATGGCATATCTGCATTTACATGATCATTATATATATGCTTTAAAATTGTTTCATCTTGCTTGAAGATGATCAACATATTTGCATTGTCTCTTATAAGTTGTTTTGGAATTTTACTGTATGTTTGACCAATGTAAATGCTATCAATATTATGATGTCTTCCCATAGCAAAATAATTCCTTATTGTGTCATGATTTTCACAAGAAACATCGTCAAATATAAAAATAGAAAATGGTTTTGCTTCATTTGGTTGCATAATTGTTTCACTGGCATTAAACTTGTAAAAATTTACTTCAGGTACACTTGCAAGTACTTTATCCAATAATTGATATTTTGGTTGTTGCAATGATTTTGAAAAAATATATATATTGTTAAAACGCAATCCTTTAGGATTAGTTATAAGGTTAAAAACAACATTAGTTTTTCCACAATTTGAAGGACCAGTTATTAGACATCTTATCGTATTTGGTAGTAATTCACCATGTTTTCCATGATTTAACTTATCATTGTCAACTGTCAATTCATCAATGTTATTGATATTAAATCGATCTTTTTGTTGTACAATCTCCATCTTGTATAAAGGTTAAACACACAATGAGCTATTAAACAACTATACTAAGTCTTTTGAAGGAATCCAAGAGTCTTCACTTTTATCAAACCCTAACCACCGGACTTTAACCATATCCTTTTTCCTTTGTAAAATCTTCTCGACAAGATATACATCACCAACTGTTGATTTCAACAATTCGTGTCCGTAGAATCCACCTTGAAGTAATTCACCCTTGTTATCCTTTAATAAATAGGTTTCAGGTATAGTTGGTTGCACTTTATAAATTGTAAATACTTCATTAGTCCAATTTGGTAGATATCTTTTACTAAATACACCTTTGTATTTGCTTATACGAACTTTATTGTTGACCTTGAACTTCTTTGGTTGCAATTTTTCCAATTTCGGTGTTGTATTATTTTTAATGCGTTGTAATACAATTTTGGCATTAGCACTATTTACCTGGATAGGTTTCATTCCAATGGTACGATGATATTTGTTGTTATACTCTTTTATAAGTTGTGGTAATATGTCATACCACACGTATGATCCTCGTTTTGAAAATTGTTTATACATCGCACCTTTTAATGTTCTATTGAATCTTTCAATTATTGAAGCTTTAACTTCAGAATTTGTAGAATAATGATTTATTTGATATTTCTTCATCAAAGCTCCAAAGTCTTTATTAAAATATTCTTTTCCATCATTGGTCTGTAGATTCCCTCAGGGGCAGTGGGCTTTCCACTGTACGGGTGTTTCTTGGCAACCCCGGGGTACCTGAGCCAAGCTGTGAGACCCTCCTCACAGTTCTTCCCGAGCTAGGGCCTTTCTTCTCATCTTTCAGGTCTTAGCTCACCGTCTTTATTCTTTCCTGAGCTAACCTTGCTCACCTTCTTGTTTTCGACCCCGAATCAAGGGTGTCTTTCCACCTTCTTTCGACCGGCGCATGCTGGGGGGTCCTGGGAGTGTCCCTGTTGTGTTGCAGGGACTGATGTGTGCCTCGCACTGCCGATGGTCTCCTCCAGTGTGTCGTCAGAAGCCAGCCGCTTCGGACCTTAGTCAGGGAGTGCGGCATGGATGCAGGGATCGGACTCTGCATTGCCACGGTGCGACCCCCAGCACGTCCGGCACATTTTGTGTATCGGTGCTGGGCAAACGGAGGTTCGGGCCCCGGAGTCCCGGGGTAGGGGTGTCTTATCTCCTACGGGGGGTAGACCTCCGAGGGTGTACCCGCTCTCGACCGATGAAGGGCCGCCTCTTGCCGCACGATGCGCTGGTGAAACAAAAGTATGGATTTTAAAATGCAAAACACGAACGATGATGAGATAGAGCAGGCCGCCTTTAAGCGCAGCTCAAGACTGCAGAGGTCTCCGACCTTGAACACTGGAACGCCGACGAAGGGTATTAAAACCACCCCCCCGCCGATGCCATTCAAGGCTCTTGGTGGTGTCGGATCGTCGTCCAAAACCGGACAGAAGAAGGAGGAGATCGGTATGGCGATGGAGGTGGCCGAGCCGGCAACACCATTAGCCAATATCCAAGGGATTCCTCCCAGGAAGAGCCCTCTTCGTGCGGCATTCGAGCTGCAAATGCTTCGTCAGCAGCAGGACGACGCCCACGAGGAGGAAGACTCACTTCTGAAGAAGATGAAAGCTCTTTTGAAGGAGATGGCCAAGGCCCTCTTAATTCAAAAGAACGTGAACAAGGCGATAAAAGAGGGGATCCCGAAACTCGAAGATGCTCTAGAAGAAATCGAGGAATGCCGGAAAATCAGGCTAAAGGCAGTGAAGCAGGAGCGCGATGTCACGAACCGAGTCATCTCTGCTTCGCCTCAAGCTCACCTGGCTGAGTCCCAGACTCAAGCCAGAAAGCGAAAGAAGAGGCAGAGCGGTTCTTCGCCTGGAAGCCCTGAGCTTGTCGAGGTGGACTCGGTGCCGAGACCGGTTTTTGTCACTGCGGCATCGCAGACATCTCCTGTCCAGGCTACTGAATCCGCCCCGGGCGCTGCCGTGATTCCAGCGGCTACTCCTGCAGAGTTTCCTGCTCCGGCGGCTAATCCTGCCTTGGCAGCAAACTCTGCCTCAACACCTTTGGGGGGCTGGAAGACGCGCCTGTCTAAGAAAGAAAGGAGGAGGCAGAAGCAAGCGGAGGCGGCTTCGAAAAGTGCGTCGAGGGTGGAGCGGACGCAAGTCTCGAAACCGGTTGGGGAGGCCTCTGGCAAGTCTGTCAGAAAGCCTAAACAACCCAGGCCTAAGAAGCCCAGGACAGAGGCAATCTTGATCAAGCCTTTAGGGGGGCGATCTTTTGCCGATGTTCTGGGTCAGATTAGATCGCAGGCCAAACCGGAGGAGACCGACACCGTTATCAAGTCTATTCGGCGAACCCAGAACGGGGATGTCCTCCTCGAACTGGGGAAGTCGAGTGACAAGATCGGTTTTGCCGCTTCCCTCAAGACTGCACTTGGGGACAAAGGCTCAATCAAGGCCCTAGAACCGAAGTGTTCGGTCGAGATTCGGGACCTTGATGCCCTCTCCACCGAAGAGGAGGTGACCCGTGCGATCCAGGTGGCACTCCCGGAGATACCAGCTGATGGAGTGAGGGTATGGCTAACAAAGCCCAACCGAAGTCAACTCCGGATGGCTGTTGCTGAAATGGGCGAAAAGCACGCCAATAAGCTGCTTAGCCTTCAGCACCTCAGAGTCGGTTGGGTCAGTTGCAGGCTCAAACGGAGGGTGGTAGTTTCGAGATGCTTTCGCTGTCTCGGTTTCGGCCACTCCTCCCGAAACTGTAAAGGGCCCGACAGGAGTGCCAACTGCTTCCAGTGTGGAAGCCAGGGCCACAAACGCAAGGAATGTTCCTCGAGCCCCTCCTGCTTCCTCTGCAAGGATTCAGGCTCCAGTGCCCTCGGTCACTTACCCGGGTCTGGTCAGTGCGGTGCCTTCAGAGCCGCACTTGAACAGGCAAAAGGCAGCGGCCGGTAATTCGCATCCTCCAGGCCAACCTTCATAGATCCTGGGGAGCTGATAACCTTCTAGATCAGCTCGCCCTAGAACTTGGTGCTGACGCGCTCCTTATCAGCGAACAGTATCGGGACAGAGACCCAAACATTTGGATCTCGGACAGCCTCGGTACTGCTGCATTTTGGGCACGTAATACACGAGATGTCTTGGTGCGGAGTCACGGGCGCGGCCGAGGATTCGTCTGGGTTCGGTGTGGGGACGTGACTATCTTCAGTTGCTACCTCACACCCAACGAGGCCGTCCAGGACTTCCGCGACAAGATAGATAACCTAGAGGAGTGCGTTCTCGGCACCACCGGGCATGTCGTCGTTGGTGGCGATTTCAATGCCAGGGCCGTCGATTGGGGAATGCCCTCTACCAACTCCCGGGGGAAATACATCCTGGATTTCATCGCCAGGGCCGGTCTTGTCGTCCTCAACCAGGGCGACACACCTACTTTTCGGCGCCCCGGGCAGAGAGGCACGATCCCCGATGTCACCTTTGCGTCTGAGTCGCTCCTTCCGAGGATCTCTGGCTGGAGGGTTGTGGAGGACTACACGGGTAGCGACCACCAATACGTCGTGTTTGACCTGCATGATCAGGCAAATCGTCGAGTTTCCGCATCTCGGGAAGGGCCACGCCGGTGGAACACCAACAAACTGGACGTGGTCAAGTTCACCGAAGTCATCTCTCGGGGAGCGCAGGGGAATCCTGGTGAGGCTGGGGCCGAGGCACTAGTAACATCCACGATGGAACTGATCGTCTCGGCCTGCGACCAGTCTATGCCGCGAAGGAAACCCCGACGCGACAAACAACCCGTTTACTGGTGGACTGAAGAGATTGCGGAACTCAGAAGAACATGTTTAAGAACTAGACGAGCCGCCACAAGAGCGAGAATCCCCGCAGACAGAGTTCGTAAGTCGGAGGCCTATAAAGCTGCGAGAAAATCTCTCCGCCAGGCGATCAACAGGAGCAAGGCGAATAGCTGGAGGAGACTTCGTGACGACGTTGATTCCGACCCCTGGGGCCTGGGTTACAAACTTGTAACACAGAAACTCGGCGCCCGCTCTCCACCTTCCATCATGGAGGGCGCCACCATGGGGAGGATCGTCGCTGCGTTGTTTCCTGAACATCCACAGCGACCGCCGGTTGACTTCGGACGGGTAGAGGACGTTCCACTCTTCACTTTCGAGGAGCTAGAAACCTCCGTTCTCTCCCTGAAGAGCAACAAGGCTCCTGGCCCGGACGGGATTCCCAGTGAGGCTTTAAAGAAAGCATTTTTAATCAACGCTGACTTGTTGATGAGAATGTACAATGCCTGTTTGGTAGAAGGGGTGTTTCCGGCTCCCTGGAAAACAGCCAGGCTTGTACTGATCAGCAAGGGCAAAGGTGATCCCGAGCTGCCGTCGTCCCACAGGCCTCTCTGCATGTTGGACACGGCTGGAAAGCTGTTCGAGAAGCTGATCCGTTCCCGCCTGACTTCTGCCGTGGAAGCTTCCGGGGACTTATGCCCCCGTCAGTACGGCTTCAGAAAGGGACGGTCAACGATCGACGCTGTCACCGAAGTTCAGAGAGCTGTGGAGAGAGCCGAGAGCCACAACCATTTCTCCCGCCGAGTAGTGCTTCTTGTTACGCTTGATGTCAAGAATGCCTTCAACTCGGCGAGGTGGGTCGATATGCTGGATGCGCTTCGCAACACCTTTCGTATTCCTGCATATCTGTTGCGGCTCATCGAGGATTATCTACGCTCTCGAAGCCTGATTTATGACACGAGGGACGGAACGCGGACGATGGAAGTCACTTCTGGTGCCGCACAAGGTTCAATACTCGGCCCGGATCTCTGGAACGTTGCCTATGACAGCCTCCTGAGGTCCGAGATGCCTGAGGAAACCACTTTGGTTGGGTACGCCGATGACGTCGCAGCTCTCATTGCTGCACGCAACGTTGAGCTGGCCCAACTGAAGTTGAACCGAGTTATGCGGGTGGTCAACAACTGGATGTCCGATCACGGTCTCTCACTTGCTCTCAGTAAGACGGAGATCGTGATTCTCACGAAGAAGAGGATCGACACCGTCGTCCCGTTTCGAGTGGGAAGGGAGGTGGTCACATCAACTCGTGCCGCCAAATACCTCGGGGTTATGGTGGACACCAAGTTAAGCTGGAGGGATCAGATCTTCCGTACGGCGGACAAGGCCGCTAAGGTAGTGACTTACCTTAGTAGGCTGATGGCCAATGTCGGGGGTCCCCGATCCAGCAGAAGACGTCTGTTGATGTCCGCGGTCCAGTCCGTGCTTCTTTACGGGGCAGAGGTGTGGACAGGCGCTCTAGATAAGGAGTGCTACAGGTTGCGACTCGCCCGGGTTCAGCGTCAAGCTGCGCTCCGAGTGTGTTCCGCCTACCGGACAGTGTCCGAGCCTGCCGTCCTGGTGGTCGCCGGAGTCATCCCTGTCAAGCTCTTGGCAGGGGAGAGGAAAGCGATTTATCAGAGACAAGGCGAGATCGGCAAGGACACGGCAAGAACAGAAGAGCGCTCCCGAACCTTCCAGCAGTGGCAACACAGCTGGGAGCACGACACCCGAGGACGATGGACTGCGCGACTTATCAAGCAGGTCCAACCATGGGTGGAACGGCGGCATGGGGAGGTGGATTACTACCTGACCCAATTTTTCACAGGTCACGGCTATTTTCGGTCGTACCTGAACCGGATGGGAAAGACCGGTTCACCGGACTGCATTTATTGCCCGGGTGTTCCCGACGATGCAGAACACACATTCTTCCGCTGTCCCCGTTGGGAAGGGCCCCGCCTGGAGGCCACACAAATCTTTGGTGTATTTTCGGTGGACTCGGTCTGCCAAAAGATTTTGGAGGATGAGGGCAACTGGGATTGTTTGTCACAGTTCGTCCGGGGCATCCTCCTGGAAAAGAAAACCGATCTGGACCGCGAAGTGGCCCAGATCCCTTGATCGAGCGGCTGGATAAGGAGCGAGCCCCACGGGCGTAAGCCAAATTTAGGCCTAGCCTGACGTAATGTGACAAACAATTCCAGGTTAGATTCCTAAAGAGTAGAGGAGGTTTTTTAGTGGGTAAACCCGTTTTTTGGGGAGCCCCACACTACAGGCTGGCCACCTGTGTGCGTAATGCATTTTTCCGCCTCTCCCTCAAAAAAAAAAAAAAAAAAAAAAAAATTGGTCTGTAGATGTTTAATTTTAAATTTATTTCTTTGTATTGTGGTTTCCATAGCTTTTGTAACACTTTTACCAGTCTTATCCTTCAATGGTAAAGCGTCAGCTATTTTAGTAAAACAGTCTATAATTGTTAAAATATATTTAAATCCTTTATTTAATTTACTGTGCGGTATCATTTCAATGAGATCAGCTTGATAAAGATCATTCATTCCTTTAATGATTGTACTTCTTCTTGGAAATCTTCTTCTTGCTGGTTTATGTAGTTCATTTACAATCTTGTCCTTCACACTTTCCATCTTCAGATGTTGCTTGTACACCGCATGTAAAAATACTGATCCATAGAATAGTTTATTCTCATTTATATAGTTTGAATATAGGTCAAGGCCATTTCATATTAGTGTAAAAAAGAGGGAACATGGCATTGGGCTTGCCATGTCCCCTCTTCTTTACGGAAAGGAAAAAGGAAGAAGGTAGAGGACGAAGAATAGGTTTACTGGTCGATAGGGTTTAGAGAGTAGTGGCCGAATGGTAAAGTATTAATTTTATCTTCTAAAATATGGCGCTTGTCATCTTTGTAGCTTAATGCCCACTTTGTTTGTTTGACACTAAATAGTTGATGATTATAACTTCTAATAGTGTTGAACGTTGCAGTTGTTTCAATATTTTCAAACAAACATCTTTTATAATGTTCAAACTGTACGTTCTTCTTCAGGAAAGAAGTTTTTATTCCTTTGGCCTTCTTCGTGACTTGATGTTCGTTCCTCTCGTTTATGTACAGTTGAAATGAATACAGTTTGGACATTAATGCTACAATTTCCATCATCGGCACACCATTTGTTTCATCTTTAAATTTTCCCAATACTTTCTTATTTCTGTCATAGTCGTAATTTGGATGATCCTTAGGATAATCGGAAAAGTCGAAATCATCTTTATATATAAAGGTGCGTAGATCTTCATACATGTCATTTGTTTTAATCCAGTAAATTAGTGCATCCGTGTCCATATATGCAATACCAATGTTCTCTCTTCCATAATAGTTAAAGATCTTCTTATAATGAAACTCGTACATATGTGTTTTTGAAATATCCAAGATTGACATTCCAAGATACAAAGGACGATCCATTGTAACTGACTTCTAGTTCATGGAAATAACAACTAGATTTTCATTAATAATTATAGATGAACCAAAGTTTGGTTGTTGCACCAATTTCTGTAATTTTACTGGATCAGTTACCAATTTGATATCCTTATGTTTCCTTTTGTTTTCCAAAGTCTTGCCAAATATTGCGTTATTCATTAATTTGAAAAAATCTTTTTGAAAAATTGATGTAGCGGTGGCTCTTCTTCTTGTGTTGTTGTCGATGTAAGGTTTTAACCAACAAGATTGAGAAAATTGTAGTACTCGATTAATTTTTGTAATTCTCAATCCTAAGTCTAAAGCTTGTTGTATCATCCAGTAGTGTCCAACATATCGAGACTTGTCGGTTAAAGTCATCATTAATTTTGGCCATCTTCCAGTAGGGGAAATTTCAGTCTTCGGAAGAAGTGGTAAATCATAATGTTGATCATGAAGATGTTCAGGATATTCAAAATTAACATCAAAAATGTAACCAGTTTCACCATGCTTCGGTATATCCATTATGTTTCCAATCGATTCTGGATCTATCCATTTAAAATTATCATATGGAAGGGGATTCGACATTGCCCATCCGTATAAGTTATTTGCATCAAAATAACCCAGGAATGTTGTTGGTTTTGATGCATCATAATCGGGCAGATACTTGTTGTTCGCCTTGAAATGTCGTGTAACGCTTTGCGTCAATCCCCCTCGAACTCCTGACTCTAACATCATAACCATATCTATATCAGTAAGAAGTTGTATTTTACAATTTGTTTCTTTCAACATAGCTTGCCATGCTAATCCAGGTGAAGTGTACGAATGAAGAGGGTCCAATCCATATGCCGCAAAACATGTATTTCTAAATTCTTCCATTATATCACATAGTAAAGTTACATCCAATTTAACATAAAAATCTGAATATTCTCCCAATGTTCTAAATCCTAAATCGTTCCATACTTTACATGCATGATCATAGTCCTCTTGAGATATGTCCATGTCATAAAGTTTACTTTTGAATTCTTCTTTAGCCGGAAGTGATGTTTCATTAAATCTTTCTAAACTGTCTATGTAATCATATGGAAACACACCTTTTCGAAGTACCAAATCCAGTTTGTCGTTATTTACAATCTTCTTTGTTTCGATGAAATCTTGTTTCCTTAAATTTTCTGAAAGTTTGGACAAACTTGACGGCATAAATCTGTAGGAGTCCAAGAATCTTAGTTTCATGTTTCCAACTTCTTTGGAAAAACTTATGAACTTCTCTGAAGTTTCAGCTAACACATCGATTTTACCGTCGTCTCTTCCTAGTTCAGGTATTATAAAATGAGCATCGTACCCACTGAGGTTATGCAGAACCACAGGAATAAATAGTGGTAAACGATAGCTCAAGTTGCATTTATTACAAGCAGCACCCCTGTAATAACCTGTGAGGTGATCGTGATCTTTAACTTTATAATTCTCAATAGTAAAATCATTTTTGCATAAGAAACATCGAGTTGCATTTTCATGTTGAATTTCTTCTTCTTCCTCCATCGGTTTCATTGGTACAATATTTGTATATAATCTTTGTGCATTTCCAGCTATTGAATATAAGTGATCAAGAAATATTTTTTCTACATTTTCACCACGATATACTAGAGGTTCTGAAGTTAATCCATATCTGTTTAAATGTTCTTCTGATAATGTTGATTTAACCATTAAACAAAAACTATTTGGTTTGTGCATTTGATATTTGACACTTTTTCTAGCTTCACAATTTTCATCTTCTATAGGAATTAGTGTTGATTCAAAGTCCGCATATACAACTATAGGGATACGGTATTGATGATGAACCTTTTGAAATGTAACAAATGCTCTGTTTTCCAAAGGTAAATTAATCTTTGCTTCATAATTATTGTTACATAGCCTTTTATGCTCTTGTAACCATTCTCTTCCTTGTCTTCCTTCTCGTTGAAAATTAAAACATCTCTTGCAAATTATCTTTCTGTGTCGAGCTTTAGAAAGCTGCTTGTTAACAAGAGAGTCGAATTTCTTTATGTACACATAGTGAGACACATGAATGAATGAATGAATGAATGAATGAATGAATGAATGAATGAATGAAAAGGTTTATTTCAAAAATACAAATACAAAATTTTTACAATATATACATATAAAACATGAAATGTCCCCCACATGGGCATCCGCCTGTGGGTGGGGAACGAGTCCTTATCAGCTGTACATAAAAAACTTAATAGATAAAATAAACATAGCTCTTAACTAAACAATATATCTAACCTATTTCATTTATGTAAAGAACAACTTATATCTAACATAAAAAAAATTAAAAGTAAAAAGCACAACAGTCGTTTGCATAGAGAAGGGGAATTAAAATTCTTACGTAAAATTATAAAATCAACAGAAAAACCTGAAACCATTCATACCGGAACCAGACACACACACATTCACACAATTTCTGTCTCTCACTCTCTCATTTTTCTCCATTCCCTCACCCGCTCACGCACCCCGCACGCACACACAGACACACGACACAACACACAACCGAATCTTACAATTAATTAATTATTATCTATATTGAGAAGAAAAAAACTTCCTCACTTCGTTCCTACCGGTATCAATTAACCACTTGTTTATAATCTTTTTGAATGTGTATAAACTGCAGTGAGGCGGATATTTTAGAAATGGGGGAAGTTTTGAAAAAACAAAATTAATAATATAATGAGAAGATGTTGACGTGATGGTTTTAATTAATCTAGGAGTGACAATTCCGACATTAGCTGCCGTTCTTGTTAAATAAGGGTGCTTTATTTCGTCAAAAATATTATTTCTGTTTTTGAAAATGTAAGACACAATAGTTCTAAGGTAAAGTTGTGCTATATTAAGAACCTTAAATTCATCAAAAAGAAGTTCGGTGGAAAAACGACGATTTTTTTTAAGAGCAGCTTTAATAATAGAATTTTGAGTAATTTCTAGAGGGGAAATGATGCTTTGATAGCAGCCACCCCAGGCAAGGTTCCCATATTGCAATAAAGATTGAATATAAGCATAATAGATAGTTTTCATTAGGTCTGGCGAAAAATATTTACTAAGTGACGAAAAAATATAAATAAATTTTCTTAGTTTATTATTTAAATAGTTAATGTGAGAGTTCCATTTCAAACGATTGTCAAAAAATACTCCTAAATACTTATACTCTGAAACAATCTCAACACATTCACACTTCACACTCGCACAACCTTGCATACCACCACATGAATGCAAGCGCAGTTCGGCGTTCACTGGATCACAGTCCGCTCTGATAGAGATTGGCAGACATTTTGTTTTGGAAAGATTTACTGTGAGCCTACTTTGGTCAAACCAACGCTTGACGGTGAGCAGGCCCCCCTCCGCACGCCGGAAAGCCTCATCCCAGCTGTCGCCCTCAAAGAGAAGAGCCGTATCGTCCGCATAAAGAAAAATATTACCCCCCAGTAAATTAATTTTTCCCAGGTTGTTAACAAAAATCAAAAAAAGGAGAGGACCAAGAGTCGAACCTTGCAAAACCCCGAAATCAATTGCTTTCGGAGAGCTGCATTGTCCATTAATTGAAACTACTTGCTGACGATCGCTGAGATAGGATTTAAACCAATTTTGAGCAGAGCCCCTGACACCAATTAAATCAAGTTTTTTTAATAAAATGCCTCTGTCAACAGTATCGAAGGCCTTCGCCAAATCAATAAAAATCAACAACGGTTTTTTATCTCGCTCAATTGCAGTGTGAATATTTTTAGTCAGAAGAAAAAGGGCGTCATTTATATTTTTATCTTTTCTAAATCCAAACTGGTTACTAAAAAGTATATTGTGCAAGTTCAAATAAATCGAAAATTTATGCCAAGTCAAATTTGCAAGGTTACCTTGATGTGTGTGTTTATAAATGTTTCTATGCCGACATATTATAACGTTTTGACGAGGAACGGTTCAAACCCCGGTCTTTCTGCTCTCTAACATCGACCATTTGTTGGATAGCAACATTAATTAATAGCCCAAAGACGAATGGCATCTGGGTTCGGAATCGAAGCTTTAAAAAGGTAAGGTAACAAATTTTCTCAGGATCGAATCGGCAATCTTTGGATTCAAAGACGAATACTATAACCACTCAGCTACTCAGCTAGTTATGATTTAATGGATTTGAAAAATAATGCAAGCATCACTCCATTTCTAGTAGTGCGCTATTCTAATTAAAAAGTATTTTTTTCCCTAACTCTTAGTAACTTTATATTTTTGTTAAGTTGTAAATCCAGTACAGATTAAAAGGGCTATTCAATATGAATCCGATGACAAATATTTTTTAAAATAATAAACTAATACAATCTGAGTCACACTTTGAAATCCCTCTTTCAGCTTTACAAATGACATTTTAAACCGCTTGTCCAAACAGAAAGCAAGGTTTAATGAGGTGAGCGGTGAATTGAATGAGAGATTTTACAGGTCTTTGATTTGGAACGGAAGGCTACATATCAGAGATGTGCGCCGGCGCGGAAGACATTAAAATGCAACTGCGACAGAAGAGCTGCTGAGCCATGAAACTGGAGGGCTAACAGGTGGACAGCTACCCTTCCAGCTGCCCCGCGGCACGACTGTACAGGGTGTCCAGAAAACCATTTTTGGCATACCAATAACGATTACTTTGCGTTTGTTCCATAAAACGGTCCTACTATTTAATCTCTTAATTGTTGTTAGACTATTAAAATATTCGTGTTATTTCAATGCCACTATGAAATACTATGATCAGTAGGACCAAAACTGTAAGTTGAAAACTGATTTGGTGTATTAGTCGCGTCAAAATGTTTTGTGTAGCTTACGGGTTTGATAGACTGGTTGTAAATAATTGGCCACATTATTTTTTTTTTCAATTTCGAAATTATTAAACTACTCTACATTGAAGTTATTGAGTCGAAACCAAATGGTGGCTGTTTAGAAATTTCAAAGATTAATATATTGGACGGTTTTAAGAATTATAAAAACTGCATTAACACTTAAAATATGTGGGTTTCTTGCAAAAAGATTTTTTCCTCTATACAATTTTCAATTTCTCAGTTATTTATGGTCAAATCGGTCCAAAATTGGCATTTATGACTAGTATACGGTTAAATTTTACATAAATGTTTAAATTCCCTTTCGATAATATTTTACAAGTTTAAGATTTTTGATAACTTTAAATGGCCACCATTTTAAATGGAAAGCCAGAAATGTAAACATCTATTAGTAAAAAAAACGGTCTTAAAATACATAATAGCCAAGTTTCAGCTCAATACCTCATGCAGTTTGAAAATATCAAGAACCAAAAAAAATCAAAACTGACAGTCAGATAGAAAACTATTCACCGGATTTCCATGGTTATATTGTAAAATTAACGGGGTTGTCTCGATGCAAGGATCAAAATGTACAAAAGGGACAATATTTTTTATCTTTGTGTTGGAGTGAGGTCAAGTAAATACTTAAAAATGATTTGGTATTCAATCCAAAATAACAAAACATTTCAACACTAAATGTCATTTCCTACTAGTTTTTTCCACTCTCCCCCAGGTGCCAACACGGACCATCACATTGGGTCAGTAAGGTGATTATTTTTACAGTCCACTCTACATTGGGTTAGGTTTGATTACCAGTTGGAGCAGCGCCCTAATTGAATAGACGGCAAATCAAATGACGCTGTGACAGGCGGCTTGCATAACCAATGGCTTGCAGGGGTACCGCCACACCGCTACCACACCGCTACATGCTACACCGACGCTGCCGCTACGCTCCTTTACTGCCGTTGGCCAATTGTTGCACCCAAAGCAATTTGGTTGAATTTGCATCCGTCATTCGGTTTTGTGTACACATATAATTCGTTGCAGTAACCTGAATTTAAACGAATTAATGACACTTTTTTCATAAGTTGGGCAACATGACATTTAGTTAGCGATTGTTAACAACGTCTTGGACAGTTCAGTTATTGCGAGTTTAATTCAGCAGTACACTGAACGTGTGAGATTCGATCGTTATCTAAAAAGTATTTATGAGTTTTTTTTGTTGAGGTTAAATGGTAAGGAATATTATTACAGATATGAAATGTCTTCTTCGTCAAATTGTATCTTCTAATGACCTCCTAGCATTTTTTTAAAAGGTTTTATTCCAAGCAATCAATAAATAAATAAAGGGATTTAATTTGTGATTAATTAAACCCACGTATTATAAGTGATCAAATAATAAACTGCATAGCATAAAAAATGTTTTAAACTCGCCAAGTCAACTTTAAAGTTTATGGTTTAGTAGATGGATGCATTTGCTAATACTGTATTTAATGTTTTAAGTCGTAGAAGTCTTTTTTTTATATATCTGAATATTTTTCTAGTCATACCCTGTCTCGCCCCTGTAATTTTTGTCTTTGTTAGTTTGTAGGCCTAATATCTTGTGACGCAATTTTGAATGACAACATACTGTATGTATTATTTCCACTGACTTGTCCATGCATGAAATGTACAAAGTGACCAATAAACATCTTATGTCTTATGTCTTATGTAAATTATTAGGATTTAAACAATATCAAACTAAAGAAACTTAAAGAAAGTTAGCTGTTTTGGGGTAATTATTCCTCATATTATCATAATTTGTGGCTTATTTTCAAAAGCTTATACAGTATTTAAGAAATGGGTCCCCAGACTTAAATTTGATTAAGGATACTGTACTCGTTTTATTTTACGTTTCAACAAGTGACTTTTAAGCTTATGTACAAACTCATATACCTCTATGTGTGAGCCTCGAGTCATTTTTAAATCTTTTAAGCAACTTTTTAGTTCGTTAAAGGGTTGTTTCATCAACGTGTCACACACTGCCTCTTTCACAAAATTTGATTTATATTTAATATGTGAATAAAAGTACAAAAAGTGGTTAGGTGGTAGGTGAACTGTAAGTCACCTATGGTTTCATGATACTTTTTATACATAGGTGCACATCTTCAAAATTTTAACATGAAAAGTATGTCTTTGGACACTAAATACCCAGAGTAAGGTTTGTGGATCCATAGAACGCACTGTCACATTTCTTGTTAACTAACATTCCTGATTTGTTTTTACGTCATTGTTGGTGAACTGAATTTTTGTCAAACAACTGAGTCTAGGTTTTACAAACTGAATAAAAAAAAACCTAGATTAATACACAAAAACTAGACAAAGTGAAAAGATTCGTGTGGCTTTAATGGTTTACGTACAGCAGCCATTAAATCAGGACAAGACTTAATTGTCGCCCAGTATATCCAATATTGCAGACAAATAAGCACTACCAACAAACCACTTGAAGTTCAGTTTATCACGCTGTAACGCGTCGCCCGAAACGCGGTTAAACGCTCTCACAGCTCGGATTTTATCGCGATTGAAGTCGGCGCTCGGCAAAGCAAACATTTAGTTAATCCGGTTTACTTCGTCAGCCGGCCGAAACTTTGTTTGCTCACAGTGGAAATCGCGTTAAGTAAAACAATACAGTAATGGAGATACAATGGAGGATAGCGAAGAGATGAGGGAACGGAATTGAAAATCAAGTGCAGTTTGGAGATTATCGGGCTCATGTTTTATGGATTCGGCTTTAATGGGGGAGATAGCTAGTGGATTATGACGTGAGTTTTTATGGCCCCTAACAGATGCAGAGCTGGTGTAGCAGTGCGATCGCTGGAGGGTGGAGTGAGCGGGGGTGCAGGGTGAGGGAGGGTGGTCCAGGGCAAACACTGGTGACCAAAACAATCGGGAGAAGCGTCTACAGAGGGTCACGGAATTGGAGGCGCCGCAGGGGCGTTTTGGAGGTGTAGGAGAATCTGTAAAGTTCAGTTGTCATACGGTAATCAAATTTCGAACATTTCTTATCTGTAAAATCTGACCTGCTCCAGTAATTACAATGAAAAAAGGAAATAAACTTACCACATGTATTAGATTTTAATTTAATTAATGTACAATTGATACAGGGTGTTTTTTTAATGCAACCTAACTTACAACTTGAGGAATCCTAGTTCCTTATTGGCTGATAGCCAATATCAGCCAATGTGCATTGTACAATCTTTGTTCACTTTATGTGGTTTTCGTGAAAAGTAATTAAGTCGAAGTCACATACATTGTTTTTGTGCAAAGATCAGAGAGTGTTCATTGTGGGAAGGATTTTTAACAAAAAATGTTTGGTGTATGTAAAATTTACTTTTGAACGAATTCACAGGTAAAGGTTTAACTAACAAATGTCCTATTCATTGACTTGTTAAAAAGTTAAAGAAACATATTCTTTAGGATACAGAAAACATATAAGAACACAAACAATATTGAAGCCTACGAACAGTAGATCCTCAACTGGGAATTTTTGTTTGAAGACATTTTGACATAAAACAAAAAATTTTGTTTCAAAATACTCCTCCATAATGATCACTTTCGGATCTTGGCTCAAAACCATGTTTGCTATCTCAATGGTCGGGTTCAAGTTCATCCACCGCTTAGACCGCAACCGGGATTTAGATAATCACGTGACAAATCCCAATGGTCACGTGATAAATCCCGGTGGATCCGTCATTTTGCTGCCGTCTTATGAACCCACCGGGATTTTGATTGTTGACGTTCACGTGCCTTTTTTGCTAACCGTCAAACAAATGGGTGTAGAAATAAAAAATTGGGTGAGTCGGTGGCGTAGTGGTTAGCGCGCCGGACTTCGGGACCATGGCAGTGAAGTCGAATCCGCGTTCTGCCAGTGACTTTTATGAGTACCTTTCACCTTGTACTGTAGCGGCTCACCCCCTTACTTTGTCTAATACGTTCTACGCACAGATCAATAGTCTATGTGGACGGGACAAAGTTAGGCAAAAAGAGGTCCGCCAACCTCTTAAAAAAAAAAAAAAAAAAAAAAAAAAATCCACCGAATCCCGGTTGCGGTACAATGATACAATGATACAATGATACAATGATTTTATTGGGCCAATCAACAATACAAATTGTTACAGGCTAGGTCAGCATAGTTTAATAAATGCAGGAAAAACCAAGCAATCAATGTCTTAACATAAGAAAGGCTAAGTACAATTCCATGCAGTGCATAGAGTCAAATCACACATCAAAACAAAACAATGCACGCATCGACATGCAGCAAACCATGCAGAAAAAAACCCATGCAGTCAAAAATAATAATCAATCTCGTGCAAAACTAAACAGGTGCATCACTTACTTAACTAACCAATGCATTAAAAAATTCTTCACTTCTGTACATAGGATTTTGCACAAGCCAGTTAAGGATTGCATTTTTGAACCCTAGGCCATTCATGTTCCTTATGCGACTAGGTAGGTGATTATAAAATTTTATCCCTGAAACAGGAAAAGACCTAGCTCTTTTATCAGTTCTTGACCTAGGTATCACCAGCTTTGCACTAAACCTTGTGTCATGGTCATGTACAGTACTAGTTACAGCAAAATCATCAAGATTATTCTTAATACTAACAAGACATTGAAATATATACAAGTTGACTACAGTCAGAATCCTTTGCTCCTTAAACAGTGGCTTACAATGGTCTCTATATTTGGCATGGCATAATATTCTCATTGCTTTCTTCTGAAGTAGCAGGACTTTGTGAACATTGGGTGAGTGTCCCCACAGAATTAGGCCATAGGACACATGAGACTGGAAGAAAGCAAAGAAGGCCAACTTCAGAGTATTTGGGGGCAGTTGGTCCCTTAATCGCCTAAGAAGGTACAGTACTCTACTTAACTTAGTACACAGTTGGTTAATATGATCAAGCCAGTTTAGGCAAGGGTCAAGAGTAATACCAAGGAGTTTAATTGGTTCAAGGTTGGGAAACTGGGTTGGCTGGGATTCACAAAGGCTAAAGGTTATATACTGAGTTTTATCGTTATTGAGTGCTAACCTATTTTCAATGAACCAACCAGAGGCTGAGTTGTACAGTTGCCTTACTGAAAACTCTGCCAGTTCACGAGTGGTCTCACATGCCATAAGGGATGTGTCGTCAGCATATAAAAGGCAGTTACCTTCCAATCGAAAATACAAGTCATTAATACTCACTAGAAACAATAAGGGTCCTAAAATAGAGCCCTGGGGGACCCCATTATTTACTGGTAGTGGATTTGACGTGCCGCCATTCCAGCTTACAACTTGTTGACGGTTACTTAAGTAAGACCTGACCAATCTTAGAGCACTGCCCTCTAGGCCATACTTCTCTAGCTTTAGGAGCAGAATATCGTGTGACACGCAATCAAATGCGCGTGATAAATCACACAATATTACAGATATTGAATTTTTGGACTCAAAAGCATCGATTATTGATTGTACAAGTGAATCAACTGCCAAAATTGTGGATTTTGATCTTCGGAATCCGAATTGACCTTGCGCTAGAAGGCTGTGTGCTTCAAGATGGTCGTACAATTGAGCGAACATAATGGCTTCAAAAAGCTTAGAAAATACAGGAATCAGCGATATAGGTCTATAGCTAGCAACATTGTTGTGATCCCCCTTTTTAAAGACTGGTACAGTCCTGGAGAGTTTCAATGGAGCTGGGAAACTACCTACCAGAAAGCATACATTTATCAAGTGAGCTAGTAATGGAGCTAAAACCCATACAATGCGTTTCAAAAGATTGGGCGTCATGCCATACACATCCTTTGAATTTGAACATTTAAATCCTAGTACGGCATCCACAACATCCTGTTCGGATACATGTTTCCAGTTAAAAGTAGGTGCTCCAACTGGTATGCCAGATAGCAAAACAGGCATATTTTGATTAATGCTTGGTATACTTGACAATATCGTATCCACAGACTCAGTAAAATAAAAATTAAAGTCATCTGCAGTTGCAAAGGACAAATCATGAGTGTCAGATTTTAGTTTAGGCCTACTTTGATTAATGAGGCTCCAAGCCGCTTTGCACGGATTTGGAGAATCCATTATGTGTGAGGCATTTGAATTTATCTTTGCCTCCTTAACCTTTTTTCTGTACTCAGTTCTAAGATTTTTAAGCAGGTTAGACAAATCAGGTCTCACACTAACTAAGTCATTAACTAACATAATCATACTCTTAAGTCTAGAGAGTTCAGCATTGTACCAGTTGTTAAGAGATGGTCCATCATTGTGTTTATAAGACTTGCCAATAGACACCTTCTTAGATTTAAGTGGAAAGAAATATTCAAACACTTGGATAAAGTTATTATGAAAATACGTGAATGCATCATCAGCAGATAATGTTTTTATGACATCAAACCAAGCATGCAAATTTACTTCAAGGAAACTAAGCAGTTTTGCTTCGGCTTCTTCAGTATATAGCCTAAAGCATAAAACTTTAGGAATGTGACGTTGTTGGCAAACAACCTCAGTAGATACAGAGAGTAGCACATGCTTGTGGTCTGCTATTTTATACTCACCAAGGGCAGCCACATAGTTCCAATTGTTTAAGTTGGTAAAAAAAGTGTCCAGGGATGCCTGGCCTCGAGTGGGTTGAGTTATGGAACTATACAAGTTGAATGTTCGCAACAGATTAACAAGGTCTGAAGAGTGGTTAAGTGGATTAAGTAAATCAATGTTATGATCTGTACCAATAATTATAAAATAGCCCAGTGTTATTAGATAACCTAGACATAGTTCAAGCAGTTCAAAAAATCTATTTACACTACCATTTGGTGAGCGATACATGCTTATAACCACCATTGACAAGGAAGTTAAAATAACACCAGCAAACTCAACCTGTAGATCCTCAGAAAAACGGCGCAAATCCAAGGACTTGCAATCAGCTACAAGTTCCTTATTGAGGTACACAGCTGTACCACCACTAGGTGACTGCCTACAATAATGAGCCACAAGTTCCATGTTACCAATATTACGGTAACATTGGGCCTCATCACTTGTAAGCCAGTGTTCACAGATACATAAAATGTCAATTTCACTTTCAAAACATAGGATTTCCAACTCATTTACCTTATTCCGCAAACACTGAATATTTACCGTACAAAGGTTTAGTTTATTTAGGCTACTTTCACTGACTTGTAGCTTGGAAGGTTCCTCCCTAAAAAAGTTTGGGAAGACACAAATTCAGTTCTAGGCCTATGTTTCTGAACAAATTCACGCACAAGAGTGCCCGTTGGCCAAAAGGAGTCAGAAAGTACTTTAGAGGTTAAATCAGACGACAGACCTATTTTGAAGGATTTATAGGAATCAAACCTAGTTTTGAGGTCACTACACTCACCTGCTTTCACGCCAGAATTCTCAAGGTATTCAAGAATATCCTCCCTAGTACAGTCTTTACTAATTCTAGACACAAACACAAAATCAAGTTTTTCAACAGCTTTAACCTTACCGGAATTGCCAGTTTTAGAACCAATTATTGGCTGCTTTTTAGCTCTACTTTTAGATTTTTTCCCTTGCCACACCTTCCACTGATTTTCGGATTCACTTACTTCTAGATCAGCATTAGGCACAAGTGGTGGAAACTCAGCTTCATACTGAGGACCATTAGACCTAGGCCTAACCTCAACCTCACAGCCAGTGACAGTTGGTTTGTTTACTGAAGTCGTTTGTCGAACGATACGAGAGACCGATAATCGATCGGTATGGGTTGTAGAATCGGATCGACTGCAGCCGACGCTATTCGATTTGTCATTGCAAGATGTTTGATTGTTTACACAATGCTCTTCACCAAGAACAATAAGTCTAAGTCTATCATGTTTAACATGAATGTCATCAATACGGCTATTTAAAGAAATATTGTCATTTACAACACCTTTCACAATGCCTACCAGCTTCTCAACCGTTGAATGTAGAGTTATTAAATCCTCAATATCAAAGCGGTTAGACACAATCCTGTCAACTTTGGACGCACATGCTGTACAGTACCACTTGACTTGATCTGCTACTTCATTAATTTGTGCATATTTATCAAGACTGATGTTAACACAAGTTGGATGGAACCAATTTTGGCAAAAACCATCGCAAAATAAGCCGTTCCCTTCACTAGGAATTAAAATTTTACATACATTACAGGGAGCGTCGTCGAGGTTAGAATCAACCACCATGTCGATACGTGCGGAAAAAAGTGCGGTGGATGAACCCGACCAATGTAATTACCTTCCCCGGAACCCACCTAAAGTGAACAAAAATGCAACAATGCCCATCACCTGATAACAAAGGAAGGAGAGGAACCAGGGTTACCAACTTATTAATGTGTTATCATCCAAAATTTATTCATAATCTTTCTAAACCTTGGCTTACTCAACTTTTAAGCGTTTTAAAGCACCACTCTGTAGAATAACGAGAGTAAAACAGTATTTAAACATCTTTCAATATTACAAACAACACTATAAACATTCTTGTTAAGATCTGATTAATTTTCAAATCAACGCTAATAATTATAAAATAAACTAAGGTGATTAAATGAAGCAAACAAAACCAGTTATGGATGTGAAAAAAACAAATTACATTAAAATTTGCCTCTATAACATTTGTTTTGATTATATGTAAATAAAAGCTTGATATCATATCATCTTAATTCCGCTGGGTGTCAGTTTAAAACGTGTTAAAAATATTTTAATGATTGATCTAAAGAGACATAAACTAGTTTGACCTATAACTTCATTTTGATCTGCACACCACTCAATATTTTTCTGTTTTAAAAATAAAGTTTACTCCCTCGATAATTTTCTTATATTACGAGGAGCTATGGGGATTATTAACGTAGACTTTCAGAACTTGATGTCTGTAGTGTAAACATTTGTCCCATCATATTATAGAACATCTTCATTGTAATAAGC
The DNA here is from genome assembly GCA_030545055.2 of Neoaliturus tenellus. NCBI lineage: Eukaryota > Metazoa > Arthropoda > Insecta > Hemiptera > Cicadellidae > Neoaliturus > Neoaliturus tenellus. The sequence continues at coordinate 32,161,243 of CM061531.1, read as the reverse complement.
TAATCAAAATGAAATCCTTCAAATGCTCAATTTTTATTTTGGTAAATGGTGCCTATTTGTTTTTTTGTATCCTTGTAACGTTATCGTACTTGAAATCTGATTTCATTATTGGCTTTTCTTGGGTAACTGTAGTGACATTATGGGATAAAAATTCCTTTCTTCTACTAAATGGTCATTAAATGATGATAAAATTTCAATTTATATGAGAATTTTATTCCGAAAAAACAAACAATATTTGATAAACACAAAATTTATAACTGTTCCTTAACAAAGGCAATGGGTGGAAGCGATGTAAAAGTTTAAAACGCTTTTAGGAAACAAAAATATCGGAGCTAAAAGAGTTCACTCTTACGCCTAATGTGTTTCATCGTACCCGCCAGAGAACTCTTCCCCGGAACTGCAAACAAAAAAGGCAGAATCGGATATGAAAAAATAATCGTGAGAGGCGAAATTAATGGATTAAGAGCGATGAATTTGCGGCGATTTCCGCTTCAGGGCCGGAGCGCCCTCACAGGACTAGCGTTTACGTGCGCGGGGTGCTGTAGTGTACTAGTGTACTGCTACCATCTCGCAAACGAGGTCATCATATGTGTCCAAGAATATTTTTGATTTTAATGTAGTGAAAGACTTAGTCAATTTAACTCATCTTGTCAGAATCGTCTTAACAATATTTATATCCTAAAAACAATCGCATAGGTACCGCCATTCAAACACGACATATCAAACTTCAGTGTCCCGTTTAAATATAAAATATATTTAACTTCTACAACTATAATTATCTTGCAGAACATAACTCAATCTTGACCATCGATGTTTATATTTTTATATTAGAAACAAAACAATGTACATAACCTTTTGATTGTAAAAATATTGATCACCATATTTTTATTTATTTATCTTTATATATTGACTAAGATATTATAGAGTTCAAAATTAAAAATATCTATGTAGGCTTTTAATAGTTATTAATAATAGTAATTAATAGTAATTAATAGTTAGTTTACTGTACTCATTCATGAACAAAATATGTTTAAAAATGCTGAAGATATGGAAGAACAATGAAGGAAGAATAAATTAAAGACACAAGAAAAAAGAAAGGATGGAATAAATTAGAATAATGCCTATTAATAAAAATAATAAGAAGAAGATAAGAAGAAAATAAAGTGCAAACAAAGGGTAAATAAAGAGATTGAGAAAAGAAAACTAAGTTAAATAGTGAGTTAGTAATCGACATATTTGACGAGCTTTTAACAAGTATGCTGTAAACTAAATTATTTCCATTTAGAATATTAAAATTCTTAACTAAGTTTGACAGTTTCTCGGTGACCCTGCGCACCTCGTACCACCGCGAGTGTCCACAGCACGCCGCCGATGGTCCGCCTGGTGGTGTGCAGGACTGCTGGAGGGGCATCGCAAGACAGGATGCCACCCTGGGGTGCTGTAGCCCGCCCTCTCTCGATTGCCTCCGCCTCAAGTAGATTTCCCGCGGCCGCTGTACCCTCCAACTCGATAATTACTCGAGTCCAGCTGTTACTTATAGCCCCTCTGTCTTGCAATGGATATTGTGGCGAGGAAATAGATCGGGTTGTTCGGATTTTAGAGTTGTATCCAGTCATTTCTTGATTGTTGAATACGGGATGATACAAAGAATAATTCGTACTAACAATTTTTTATTCATGTAATTAAATTCTAAAAATTAAAGCCTAAATCTATGTAAACTTACAAACAGCATATTTAACAATGGGCAACAGCATAAAAAACATTCAAGATATTTCTCATAAAACACATAAAAAACGTAAAGAAATTTTTGTTATATGTACAACAATTTTTAGCCAACCTTCAAACAAAATTCAAACCTCCTGTCAGTTATTATTGCAATTTGAATAATGTAAAATTAATTTATTAAATTTTTTTAAGTATTAAGGCAGAATTGAAAATGTATCATTTAATTATAAAAGCTGCCGAATAAATGTAAAAGGCCAAACTTTTCCGCATTAAAAACAAATTTAAAGAAAACGGGAAGAGGGTTACAATTGAAAATTAAAGAAAATGCTAATTGACGGTAGAAAACGTTTGCATCGAAACATTTTCAAAATTTATAATATATTTTTTAAACTCATACTAAAAGCATTATAGAAAAATATTAAATGATAATGAAAATTTACTTTCAGATGAGCTAATCAAATAAATAGTTGATGGGCGATTTCATAAATAAAATTTTCATGGTCTCTTTTTACCTCCTGTAATGTACGTTTTGTATCTATTTTATTTACAGTTAAAAATAGAACTCAAAAGTTGTCAATTTTATAAAATCTAGCAGAAACTGAACGTTATATGTATTAAGCTGTTATGTTAAAATCAGATGCATAACTTTATCATCACATTGCTTTCTTTGTTCAAAAATGTACTTTATTAAAACAAGGGGCTATAGTAAGGTTCAAGAAAATGTTTCCTAACTTTTAAGGACATTGATTAAATCAATTATAATTTACAGTCAGTGCTTTCTAGTTTTAAGTATCATATTCCACTCACGTACATTTAAAGTAGAAAGCGTGCTTTGATTTAAGATATTCTCCAAGCTAATTCATTGTGTGCTATCAATCCTAGAAGATATGGGCAAAATATGTGTTCAGATAGTATTTTGATAATCTATCTGTAAATAATTATGATCTTCTAACGTAACCTTATGAACCCTCAATATCTAATATATATAAATATTTTTATAGAAAACTTTTGATAAAATTTAAGCCAATTACATTAATACCTCTGCGCTATATATAAGGATACTATTATGTAAGTGCAGAATGTTTTTGTACCAGAACTTGAAAATTTCTCAAAATGTTAGGCCTAATATTTTCTACAACATACTCCCTATTAGCGAATTTTCCTTTAGGGAATACGCTATTACCGTATTATTCACGGTAAGAGATAAGCCCGGGACCAGTACATTTTTCGTTTTGAGGTTGCCAGAAGCCAAAAACACCGTTTGTAAGGATTCATAGGGGTGTAAGGCAGCATTTAATTGAGTTTACAAATAACTAGAGTGATCGGACATAGTTAACAGGGTTTTATGGAGTTTCAAAAGGGTCAAAATAACATTAATAAGGGGTTCAAAATAAGGGGTTTTTTACTTTTTTTAATTCTACAATTTTAACTAAAACCATTTGAAAGAGCTCTAATTAAGTAAACTAGTAATTTGATTTTTTTTAGCCTAAATGGTTAGATTTTGCTATGGAGATAATCAAAAAATATGTTTCCCATGTTATTCTTATGGGAAATTAACAAATTTCTGTTTCTCGTTTATTAATAAATATCAATAGATATTGCTTGATAAAATGTTATATGTACATTCACTAGGGAGGAAATAACTTGTACTTGCTTACGAAACCCACGTGGCGACAAACCTACGTACTCACCCCCATGATATTTATGGGGAAATTAAAAAATATCAAAATTCCGAAGAAAGTACTCACTCCCATAATATTTATGGGGAAATAAAATAATATCAAAATTCCGAAGAAAATTCACTGAGTAGGCTACGCAGGTCTGCGGTAACGGGGTATTTCATTCCTGTAATTAACTTCTCCTTTAAATGAAACAGTGCTACAAAGCAAACATCACTATTATCAACCCGTTTCAAATATAAACACCCTGAATATTCCTCCCCCCCCCCCCCCCCCACTGTAACACACCTGACGGGGCGGCGCGTCTCCGGGGAGGTCTCATAAACTAGACCATCCATTATCTTAGACCCATCATATCTGTTTTATCGGTCATATCATTCACTTATCTCTGACTGCAGACACGGGCCCAACTTTTCATTTTAACGCGACGAGGTTCAACTTTACTCACAAAATATCATCCACATTTTTCTTTCCTCCGTTCTCTTGCTTTTTCACTAAATTTAGGGAGTATTAAAGCGATATTTAGTTTTATGATTCTGTGGAACTTTCGTTATTTTTCATATTCTGTTTGTAATTATAATATTTTTAGTGAATTTTTTAGTTGAAAAAGATTATTCGACTGAGTCTGATTCCCAATTGTCATTTGTCTTGAAAATCCCATTAAGTTCACTATTATTTTGACCATTGCCTGCATATCAATTAGAGCCCTATCCATCCTCCGAATTGTGAATTGATTCCATATGGAGGAGTTTTTTTATTCTGGTTGTTTGTCGTTTAGAAGGGCATTTGGAAATTCTGCTGGAAAATCATCATGGAATAACGACTAAGTAATTAAAATATCCAGAAAATGCAATGTCCTTACAATATTCTTGCTTACTGTACTTTGATAGTGATTTATATGTAAAATAAGGACATTTTTCTAACTTTTATGATTATATTGAAATGTAAGTATTACAATAAGAGTAAAAATTTTTGGTGAGCTATTAGTCTTAATAATTGAGTATTTACAAAAGAAGAAATAATATACGTTTCCTGGGATACGTACTTTCATATTTTATTCCAACAAATTCAACCCTTCTTTTTATAGATGTTGTTGACCCAATTCATTGTCAATCCTTAATCTGTAAAACGATCCGAGTGGTCCTCATTCTGTAAAGAGTGAAGCGGTCTCACACCTACATGTTACAAGTAATATGGCCTGAGCCATATTACTTGTAATCTCAAGATTTGAAAACCCAATACTTCTTAAGAATACGGACAAGACATTACCTAACCATTAATTTTATGCAGCAGTAATTTTTTCAGGTAAATATTGTAATTCAATAAGTTATCGTTAAAATTCGTTATTGATCTACGATATACTTCTATTATAATGGAGGTGTAATAGTCTAATAATAATTATGTAGATTAAGATCGCTACAACCTCTGTTGTTAGTACAAAAGGCCAGTTATGAGTGCTACATTTAGTTTGATAACTTTTTGATTAATAAAAAACAATTTTTTAATCAATAAAATACATTAAAAGATTTATAGAAGTAAAAGATAAACGACATTACCACATGCCATTTTAAAATCCACTAGGGCTCAAATCATTTTGTAATGGACCAGCACCTGTTTTTTTTTTTTTTTTTTTTTTTTTTTTTTTTTTTTTTTTTTTTTTTTACATATTGGCTTGAGTTACATACAAGTGATAGAGTAATACTTGAATGATCCAAAATACTGGATTATTTAGTTTTTTAACTCGTTTTGGTGGTGAGATTAACCTTGCCTATGTTGGGGTAAGGTGCCAAACATAGGCACGTGAACCCATCTATTAATACAAATTCTTAAATTTATAACAGATTAATGATTTACTTGTTTGTTGTCTCTGAAAATTTTATTAAACAACAACCTACAATCAAACATTAAGCTGGATCAATAAAAGCTTTTCTCAATCACAAACCCCACTCGGTATAAATCGGAGGCTGTAGAAGTGTTCAGGCGGGAATGTTTGTTTTCCGATATGAGTTACGACTTGCCGTTCCCGGAAGTGTCCGAGGTGTGATGTCCACAACGGAGGGACGGCGGCAGATAGATGGACAATACTGGCGGCTGAGTAGAGTCCAGTAAAACTGTCAGCCGGCCTCCGCTACTGTAATTTGTCCTGGACCCCACGCACAACTCATGAGTGACTCAACAGCGAGGAGGCTTACTGTACTGGCGTTATTGCTTTCACTATAAAGCTGTTACTTAGTAATAGTAAATGAAAAATAACTGTTACGACGGTTAACGATTTGTAAAGTAACAGTTACTGGCTAAAACGTTATTACTTCACTGATAACGACTTATAGAACCAGGAGTGTTTATCATTTAAACAGTTCTTTAATAACGGAATAACTGACCGTTCTCGTGGTAACGATTAGAAAAAAAAAACTACTATCCGGTAACTATATTCGAGAACGTTTAGGAACCACGATGATGAGACCTATTGACTCCTTCAATAGCGTTATTTCACAGGACTCGCCCCGCACTTGATCACAATATTATCCACATCCATCCTAGAATAATAACATGGAATATGATTATGGCGTGTTAGTAATCCTTGTAAAAATTACCTTGCTTTACTGTAGTAAGAACAATCTGTAATTACACAATAAATACTTATATATAACCATAAACATAACATCTTAACTGAGTCGATAAATAATCGTCCTTCAATAACAAGTCAATCTAAAACGTTCTTAGGAATGGTTAGTTTTAACAGTTATAAAATAACGGTTGGCCAGAACTGTTATTATTTGAATAACGACTTTTGAGAAACATTCTTTGAGAACGATGTTCTTAACGGTTCTAATATAACAGTTAAAGTAAAGTAACAAGCAGATTTAACAGTTAACGAAAAATAACGTTTTAGCTCATTTCTATACTGTACATCCAAGAGTTGGTGTTTTGCCTAGTAACTACATGTGACCCTATACAAGTACACTGTAGATGTCGTAGAATTAATATCAATCATTAAACTGTGAAAATCAGAATTGTGAAAACTTTCAATATAATACGTTAAAGAGAGTAATTGGGCAACAGTTCTCTATTTCTTATTGATTTTAAAGGAAAGATGAGGTTAAATGTAAGAAAGTGCCAACTTTGCTACCATTGCATCCTAAGGGGACATCTTTGACACCTATAAACATGTGTGAGAAACGATTTTAGTTTCTTTTTCTTCGCAAAAAAAAAATATTTGTTCATTAGTTTCAGTTATGCGAAGCTGATAAATAGGATAATAGGATTAGGTTTGTTTTTTATACACCCAGCTGTATGTCTTTATTGGAGCTGTATTTAAAAGTGGTTAAAACACATTTCAAAACTTCCCCTCCACTTTATAAAACGATTTTTAAATCCATGATGAACCAGCAGATGTGTAGGCATTTCCTGCCTAATTCAATGCAACCTTTTTTAGTAGCCTGTCAAAATACAGGTCAGATTTTCCTATTAAACTCGTAAGTCTATTAGAGGATTCAAAAGAATTTAAATAAACTAAGCATGTTTAGTAAAAAATGTAGATATTTTCACATTAATCTTTAGATCACTTTAAAGTGCTAATCGTAAATGTTGTACTACCTTTTGGTCGTACTTACAACAATTTAAAACTTTATATATTCCCAAGATTGCAAAATTATTTTCTTCCTCTTGGAGGGTTCAAATTTAAAACATAAAAACAAGATAAACTCATGGGCAGTGGAATGTTATTTCTTTAACTAAAACTAATTTATTAAGTAGGGCCTAGTTACCTAGCAACAATAAATTCCAACAAATTATCTGAAATAGGTAACTTAAAATATTATATTTTTAAAAACCAACCACTAAAATTGATGTAATACAATGCTTAAAATAGTGCAACCGTGGCTTGATCTTCACTCATGGAAATGCAGACGACATACATGACTCTCTCAAGTGATGAATTCTCTCCAACCGTTACTTTACGTTTGGTAAGATTAGAGATTTTTATCTTTAGAGTGACTAAAAGGAGAATTGGTATGACTATTGACTGTTAGGAAGCAGCTAACGTTTGTATGATACTATCATCTTTCATTATTAAATTAGAAATATCTAAAATTATTAAGTTATCTTTAGTTATTATTAAGTTAAGAAGGGTTCATAACTACCTCTTTTATGATGCCTTTCATAGCATGTAATTAGATTTACTCAGAAATAGTTTATTTAAAGGGTATCAGTCACACTGGAAATAAAATAAAATATTAGAATAAGTATAAAGAAGACAATTTAAACTTTTGTATAGCCCATTTTCTTTAAACTTGATCCTTTGTGGGAGGGGATAGAAAGTGTAGGGAAGGGTTTGTTTATCCTTGCTAATATTCCATTGGCTGAAGCCTTAGCGGAAAAAAGCTTGTCTGGAGTAGAATAATGTTAGATAATATTTAGTAGAACAGCATAACATAAAATGAACTGGCCAAACCAAGTATACCTTCATCAAAACACAATATCGCCATCTACATGAGTTTTAAGTAGGTTTCGGAAGTGATACATTTCAACTCATGTTTTAACTATTTTCAAAAATATATAAAAAATTGGATATGCGGTTATTAAATGAAAAAAGAAGAAAAGGGAAGAATTAATTCTTGGACGAGATGCCATCTTTACCACCAAGCTCCACTCACCCCAAATCCTTTAAAAACTACAGTTTAAGTTCATTGTTGTCCTTTTTACTGCAATCAGGCACCCTTCAAATATTCGCTACCCAATACAAAAAAGCATCAATACCAAAGTGTAAAAACCGAACCAATAGCTCGAAACCAGTAAACAACAGACACAATCTGAGCACGACATCATAACTCCAGCAGGTAGCTCAGCCCCCGAGGAGCAGTCACCCCCTCCCCCCGCGATCATAAAGCGCATCTTACGTCTGGCCCTAATTTGTTTATGCGCGCCGGGGACCGCGTTAACGCTCTATCATTGCTCAAAAATCCACTTACGCCTGTATACGAGCCTCCAGGCGCCGCGATACTGACACACCTTTATGTCCCGGCTCCCGGTAATGGCGACGCCATATTTATCGGTTATGAATGCAGTAAAGTGTTCACTCCAGTGAGTGCTGGTTTGAGCTTTTATTTCTTCATAAGAGGACAGATTTTTTCATTAGGGCTGAACTATGTAACTAAATAAAATTTGCGGGACACCCTGAATAGTTTATCCTTCAATAAATTCTCTTGAATGTAGGCCCTAGTAAGATTTCAATTTTCAGTTGGAACAACAAAAGAGGCAGTGTTAAATCATGCGTATCATACAACTTAGGATTGATCTAGTACGAAAGAAAGTACACCATCAAACACTGAACTTTTGAATACTGAAATTTTTTAATTTAAAATTTTATGTCAAATTTACTGAAATGAAATTTTCAAAGCAGTCAAGACCATCATCATCATTTCTAGAAACTCAACCTCTAAAAAAAGAAGAAACTCCAATATTAGACAGTTTTTGCAACATGCGGTAAACATTACGGTAAATGCTAAACGCTATTTTTATATTGGTAAATTTATAAATAATTCGTAGTTCATGGTGGTGGAACCGGATAAATAATGTATAAAATTTATCGCTGATCACTTTTCAACAAATTTTTCATAGCTTCTAGCAGTATAAAAATGTAATAAATGTAAAAGCGTTTAGCGTCTACCGTATTCATTTACAGTATGTGCGAAAAATCTCTAATGTAGTTTTATTTTATAGGTGGGGTGTTACTGGTTCATGTATTTAGAACCTAACTAAAACATAATATTAAATTCTTATTCACATTGTTGTACTAATTTTCTGCTGGGTCCAAGGTAACATTAAAATTGTGAATCCGAACAACTACAAAAAAGAAATAACTAAATTCAGGGTTTTAAAGTTTTCTCCAGTAGAGAAACTGTGGGCGGTGACGGATCGACAGTTGTGTCCCAGGGCCCCGTCCCGACAGGGTCTGCCCATTACCATGCGGATGTATTGAAACAAAAGACGTCCCTGGGGCTGGCCCGCTACGTCACCGCTGTGTTGAGTCGTTCTGGAACTGCATTGCTTGCATCGCACACGTCTCCACTTTCATCTACGATTGAGTTGCAAAAGCAAATTTCCTTGGGCCAATCTAACTTAATAAGCTGACACAACTTTTTCAAAATGATAGATCGAGTTAATTTTTTTGTGGGAAATTTCTGTGTTGTTGGATTAACTATAAAATCTACAAGTCAAAGATGTTGTTAATCCGATATTGTTAATTACTCAACGTAGCATGATAATCGATTAAGTATGTTGTACTGAAAGTATTATTGTAGTTTATGCAACGAATGTTTGATGAAGACCTTTAAGCAACGCGTGAGATGTTAGTTGTAAGATTGTCAGACCTCTCATCACTCGAATTCTAAACATCTCCTGCGTGAAACTAACTATTAACTACAACCAACTTAAGTTTAGTGAATAACTGTAATAAACATGTTGAAAATTTATTGGTTGTAGGCAGTCGCCCATACAAAACGTTGCCACACTGATATCGCTTGACCTAATCGTCGTTACAGATAGCATAAAATATTTTGGCCTTTGACATACTCCACTCCTGGATTCATTTGGTAAACATATCGCACTAAAAACAGTTTGCGAAAATCTGCAACTTCGTCGATCTACTCCAATTGTTGGAACTATAAATTTCATCACAGGTCAAGTTATTCCGTGTTATCTATATCACTCAAATGTGATTACACTCTTTTGAGGTTAGGCACACGAAGAAACTGTAACATGTATTGGAACAATTAGCTGATGTGAGAAATGAGTACTACTTTAAAACATTTCTGAGATGTCATTGGTCTAGAACCTGTATGTGGAATCTGTAGTTTAAAGACTTCATTAAGCGTTTGAATTTGGTTTAGTAATTTACCCCTTTGTTGTTACTTGTAATGGTTCTAGTGTTTATTGCAAGGTCGTGAACAAGGAATAAAAATTAGATTCTTTGGTCGTGAATAAAGTAATTTAAGGTATAAAAATAATTTACATTTGGAAAGGTAGGCTAGTGAAAGATTTGTCAACTTTGATGTAGTAAGCAAGTTTATTTTTTCTCACAAAACTTGGAAGGGGTTGTCGTGCTAACTCATGATTTCGACTCAGACTCCAATTCAGGAAGGACCGTTTTGATTTCCGTGATACCTTATCTCAAAGTGATTTTAACCGTTTTCACCGAAAGATATTTAGAAGTACGATATGAAAAAATGCCTCCGGGTTTAGGTATAGAAAAAGGCATATATCCAAGCCGAATTAATAAAAGGTGTGCTGAAGGTGTGAAGGGTTGAGTTTGTCGGCGAGGCGAGGTGCGCTGCCTATTGTGGCACGGTTTCTATACCGCTAATGTATATCCGACATCCCCTGATATACACCATTACGGTAATGAACCACTCTCAATACCTGGGGACTTTGCCTGCCTCGCACAGACAGGCTCAATTGGCATAGTGAAGGATGAGGCGATGAATCTAGCTTAGAATTTAGAGAACAATCATCGCTGTTATACTAGAGATTTTTTTAATGATTTAAGTATATAATTTATCTAACACTGTCTCTAAATTGTTGTTGTACTGCCACATATATTTCTGTAATTGTTGGATAGTAAACAAAATTTGCTTTTGAATCACACTGTAAACAGATTATTTTTACGGATTTGTTCACTGTTACAACAGTAATAACAAGAAATTGACCACTACATTACGGATTTTTTTTATTGATGAAAATTAAAAACTAACATGAAATTAAAAAAAAAAAAAACCTACCATCCTTTGTTGATTTTGAGGAAAATGCAACCTCTGATCAATATGTTGTCTTTAAATAGTTATTTAAATCGTTTTATATGGAAATACTACAAGAAAAGTAGAAATTACTTTTCAACATACGTATAATCTTTTTACGGTAACTTACGTCATTTGAAAGCAGTGTTTTCGTCTGCAGCTTGTTAAAACCTACTCCACATGCCTTTATTTCAAAGAGATCCTCTGCTACAAACATATTATGAAAATACATAATATTAATAAACCTTTGGCCAAAAAAGGCAAATGGACTCCAAATGGAGTCCAAATGGATTAGAGGCCATCTACCAAGTATGCCATCCAATTTTTATTTATAAACTGGAGACATGTGGCTTTTCGCGGGCTCTTCTTTAAAATGGCTTAACTTGAATGGCTTCTTTACAAGTGCCAACTCAGTAATATTTAACCATGAATTGTTCAAGGAATTCTATACAACGGTGGTGGGCGGGGGGATTTCTATACCACAAGGAAGTTGGTCCCACCAATTTTCTAAGAACATTGTTTATTACCTCTAATGCAACCGCTATTTGCATATGATATCAAGTTACATTATGAGGTGACTTCTACTGCAGGGTGACATCAAGCTGTGAATTAATGGACAATGTTTTATTTTCTTTCACCGCCTGCAAATCTTATCCTCTTCAACCACTGCTACTACCAGAGTTACTGAAATGAATATCCATGGAGTAACACGGGGCCTCCTATCTAGGTTGAGAAGTCCATGTCCATGTAGGATGCACGATACTTGAACTTCGACTCAAAATGTCAAGGGCCTACTCAGACTTGCATGCTTTGAAGATTTAATACTACAGCTTAGTCAGACGACACCTGATTGTAATATTGAGGGGTCGTATGATCACCCCACCAATCATACACGAAGAAAGACATCAAAAAGATACAAAGATATTTCATCAGACGCGTAACCACCAGGCGCCTTGGTTACAGATACTTGTACGGTCCATTACTTGAAGTGGCACTCCTACTCAATCTGCCCACCTGGAAACCTTGGCGTACCCACCAATATCTACTCTTCTTGTACAGCTTGATTATTGGACACCTGGATTACCCAGAGTTCCTTCAAAGAATCATCTTCAGAGTTCCTTCGTCTGCAACCAGAACCAGGACTTCTTTACTATCTCGGTCACCAATAATAGTACAATGGAGAGGATTCAGCGCCATAGTAACATCTTGCCAGATCATCAATATTTCCTTAACGTTAGCCAAAAATCCTCCATGTGGGCACTCTGGCATATTCTTCAAAGATCAACTGCACCTATTCCAGCATGTGTTCGTGTTCTCAAAGTCACGTAGATGGCACCTCGATGGGGCCACACATTTCAATCAGGGATCGGTTGTGGTTAGTAGTGGAAAAAGGGGGCTGCTGGCTCACTTCAAGGTCTCCCGAGCGATGACGTCATCGAGGTCAATGACCTCACCGATGACGTCATTGATGACGTCATCGATGACGCAATCGATGACGTCATCACCAATTACGTCATTCTGTGACGTCACACCCACGACGTTGCAGAAATGACGTGGCGATGACGTCATCACCCCTTACGTCACCAAGATGACGTCATCGATGTAACAAAAGGTCAAGGTCATGCTGAAACCTAAAAATTTCCGGCACTTTTGCTGTTTCTCACACTACGCTCCGAGTTTCAGTCAGGTTCCCATGACCTTGACGACTTGGAGCGAAATTAGACAAGAAACAGCAAAAGTGCCGAGGAAACTGCAAGTTTGCAACGTGACTCTGCCTAAACCGTCATGTGACACCGCTCGGGTGACCTTGAAGTGAGCCAGCAGCCCCCTTTAGACCAGTACTACAACCGCGATGTGCACCCTACGACAGACACCGAGCGACTGACTGTCCAGCCCCGCGCACTCTAGGTATATGGGAAGTGGTGGGGGAACTGCGATGACCTTGGAAAACTTGAAAATGTCAAGCTAGGTAGCACCGTTTTGGTGCTACCTTAAATTTTACACGTTGAAGTGTGATGACCTTGAGGTTGACTGTGAACCTGGGACTTAGGATTGTCTTTAACAGCTTGACGTTTTTGCCAGAGTTTAAGTATGGCAACCTTGAACTGGTTAAAATGAAAACTGCACAGCAGATTGCACAACATGGATGTGCACCCTACGACAACCGCCGAGCGACTGACCTCCGGGCCCTGCGTACTCTAGATATATGGGGAAGTGGTGGGGGAAATTTCAAGGTCATTCAAACGGAGTTTAAAAAAGTCAAAGAGTAGAAAGACTACTCTTGTGAGTCTATACCGATTTCATTGATAGAGAGTGCTTCGGTATGCCAAGTTGATCTGTACTGACACGCTCCTAAATAATGTTTGCAAAAACCTGCAAAATGATTGTTGCACAATTTGCAGCCAGTTAGCTGTTTTAGATTAAATTCAATGCAACGTTCAGGGCAACAAGTGTACTTATGCCCTTTCATCTGGTACACATGGAATGTCTTCAACATTGGTTTCGGCTTCTTCCAAGACTTGCACTTACACATGCACTGATCAAAAGCTTCACATTTTCTACAAGCCAGGCCATCCACCACATCAATGTCATTCGGCCATGAAAAACATTTTTGTTCGCAACAGTAGTTGAGTTGACTCTCCATGTTGCTGCGGTGAAGGTGCGCGATGAAATGATGCTGTAGTCAGTGAGAGTGCACCTTAAATAAACTCAGTGGAGGGGGAAAGGTCAAGGTCATTCAAACGGAATTTTAAAAAAGATGACTAGTCGTCCTCCTCCTCCTCATCCGTCGTACGTGAAGAGCTGTCAGACGAAGAGCCCCGCGCAGGTGCTCCCCAGATGAAATGTATGTCTATTTGAAAGCGCAGGCCGGGATCTTGTACCATCAACTCCTTTAATCTATTACATACCAATTCCACTTTGTAAACATTGTTAATAATCAACACCCAAGGCTTCGGCTGAACATAACGTGTAGTTGAGTCAGCCTCGCAGACAGTTACATCTTCCGGTGATATTGGAGTGTATAAATGTGTAAGATCTTGTTGCTGAGGCTGGCTTGAAGTTGAAGGTTCTGTGCCGACCCTGGTTGCATCAAAATTCAAATCCATTCTACATTCAAGAGGTCCAGGGTTCCCGTTGAATACATAGAGTAATTTTTGATACAAGACTTCCACTTCTGTTGCATCTTGTAAATGAACGGTCCACCGCAAGGGAAATGCTTCGTCCGTAGTGGAGTGAACTTGAGAAAGAGTCCTGTCCGCCATGGTAGCTAAGCAAGGAATGAGGTGAGCTGCAGTCAGTTGTAACATTATCGAAAAGTAGAGGGGGAAATTTCAAGGTCATTCAAATTGGGTTTTAAAAAAGGAAGGAGTGGAGGGGGAAAGTTCAAGGTCATCCAAATGGAGTTTTAAAAAAGGAAAACCTAGAAAGTAACATTGAAATCTTCCAACTGATGGTGGCGAGCGTTTTCTTCTGCAACCTTGCCGACACATGTAACTATGCCGTACAGTATGAACAGTACAACCATGATAAGGCCGAACAACAAAAGATAGCCGTTTACTATCATGATATTTTCTGAGTGGATCTGCTTTCTTCTTATCGCCCTCTCTTGCATCCTCTTCTCTAACTCGTGTACGAAGTCACAGCATGCGTGAGGACATCCTTCATCTGTTGGTAGGTTAGCCATTGTTGATGTTGTAGGTTTGGCTGTTGAAGAAGGAATGAGGTATCTAATTATGTTGTCTCATGTATATCAACAGTGAAGTGGTGGGGGTAGCGAATCAGTGGAGGGGGAAGTTTCAAGGTCATTCAAATTGTGTTTTAAAAAAACCCTATCTTGTTACTGAGCATATATGTCAGTAACAAGATAGGTGGCTTTGCTCTTTTTACTTCTTTAATATAATGAAGAAATAAACATATTCTACAATTGTAAGGACAAGGAAGACAACCGCTAGTCAGCTGAAGTAATCCAAGTTGTCTGGCTCGGTCTTCATCGACGCCGGTGAGGAAGCTGTCGTTGAAGAGGAATGTCCAGGCTCTTCCTTCGGCTGCCGAAGATTCCGTATATTGCAAGCGTAGACTTGCACGTTTATACGGTAGCCTCTTGCCACCATCAGCTGCAACTCCTTGTACAAGTCGTTCAGCTCCTGTTGCGTTTTGATCGTCACCTCCTCATAGCTGGCACAGCTTACGTTCAGAGACATACTGATGTTGTTCGGTTGGCTGCTGGAGTTGAAATGAAGACGAGGCACAGCGCTTGGAGGTATATGAAAAAGTGGTGGGGGTGTTTTGCATTCAAGCAGGTTTGCCTTGTAGCGTGGTGGTGGGGGTAACTGTGAAATGCAAAGGTCAAAGGTCAAGGTCACCCGCGAAGTTTAAAAAAAAATGCAACATATCAATATGTGACAAACTTCACATATTGATATGTTGCATTTTTTGTCTTTTTGTATTCTTTTTTTTGTCTTTTATGGTTTATTTATTTATAAAACATTACAATAACATATGTACAACAGTAAAACTTAAATCTAACACTGCTGCTTGTCGGCGATGTGGATGGTCAACTCGGTGGAATTGCTACCCGTGCAACCGTGGGAAACCAGGTAGAGACAGCCGGGTTGGATGGAGCGCAGATCCTCGTTCTGGAGGAGATGGACGAACCGTTTCGGCAGGTAGACTTGGAACTTGGGCTCATCCCCCGGAGTGAATGGCGCCTCGCTAAGACTGCAGCAGATGGCCTCTCCAACTGTAGTCTCCATCTTCTTCATGGCGTGGATAATGTAGTGCTTCTCGTCTTTAAGTTCGGAACACTTCTTGACGGGTAGTATGGTAGATTTGGAGTGAGCATTGAACTGCTCAACCAAAGTTTGCAGGAACTGGTGAGATGCCATGGTCAAGTTATAGATCGTCTTCTTCGTCTTCTTGCTGGGAGATGTTGTCGTCTCGGAATCTCGAGTAATACTCATGCCAGGTCCCGGTCTGCTCCTCACTTATATAACCCCCGTTACCCCCACCACTCCCCATTTCCCCACTTTGAAGGTAAGATGCGAGTTTATAGGCGTTTTTTAAAGCGCAATGTCTATCTTTTTCATGTTCTGGACTTTTAGTACAAATACAAACATTTTCCATCGTATACTTGTAGTTTTTATCCAAATCCACATCATTAACCGGAACATGAGTAAATCCTTCGATCCATCTTTTCTTTTCCAGCCCCTTTGTGTAAATATTGGTAAACTTGTCTGAAAAGTGATGCATAATGTGATACAAGTCCGTGTAACTTGTAAAACCATCATACCAATCGATATGATGGAAGTGTTTTGAAATCCATCTGTTGGTAGTAGCGGCTTTACTAGTTAAAGATGAATAAGAACATGGTGGTTTAAATAAAAACGAATAAGGAACACTTGTATTGATGTCGAAAAACACAAGTTCTTTTATGATAAATCTATCATCATTACCCCGAAACGCTTGGAACTCAATTATACCAGGTTTGGACTTTACTTGTTCTTCTTCCTTGTCCATTGCGAAGATCACTCGTCTGCTCATGACGAAGTCCAAAGGTCAACTGATTTCCACACCACGGTAGGTACGACTTTTATACCCGGCCGTACAGTTGTTGGCGCGTTGGTGTATATTTAACGTGGGCACCGTCCCCGGTAGGCCTAACCCCACAAAGTGTTTGATATTGTTTTAAAAATTAACCATTGCTGTGTAGTTAATTGTCATTTAGGTTTCCATCTTTACATTTTCCTTGTTTTCATTTTCATCACTAACACTTGATTCTTCTCCTCCTTCTTCTTCCTCTTCTTCACGTTTTACTGATTTCTTATGTAGTTGAGCGTACTTTTCCAATTGTCTCGACATTTGTACTTCATGAGGAACCCTATTGAATATAGAAGTATCTACAGGTCCGTACAATATAGGTGCGTCCGTTTGTTTGTCCAAAGTGTCTTCCAGATAATCTTTAATAATTGAACTTGAAAACACCAGTTGTCTCAAGTATCTCGTTATTGGTTCAGTTGCACAAGTTAGAATAAAAAACTCTTCTCGATTAAGTTGAATCTTGTTATCATGTCTTGTTGTGTCTCTAAACCGCAACTGATGATCACCACGATGTTTAACAATATCGATTTCCACATTTGAATCCAAAAGGCCTACTCTTGTCTTTCTTCCAAACATGTTACTACTTAAATAGCATTCTAGCAGATGCAAGTGTTTCATAAACGATTCCCAAGCAGTGTCCGTAAACAAAATCATTTTGGGTCCATGAGTTAAAATTACAGTAGGGGAATAATCTGTAGATTTCATAACACCGATTAAAACACTTTTGTCCAAACTGGAAGAGATTGGGTAAAATATTCGCAAGAATACCTCACTTAATATGTTAGGAGAAATATTATCTTCAATATCCCTTTTCCTCTTGTGTGCATTCTTTCTTCTTTTACCTTTTTCCTCAACATTATTACTGGCGTGGAGTTGTCCGCAAGCGTTGTGTTCATCTCCCTCCGGTTGATCTTGAAGATCTAAAAAGTCGGATATCTCCTTCTCAATATCTACTACATTTTCTTGTGTACCACTAGGAGAAGCCATATTGAATAAGATGCTACCCATACAACAACAGGCAACAAACTGATGAGGAGCGAGCTGAACGCTCTGCTTTTATACTCGCGGAATGCATTTTAATGTAGGAAAACCGGTCTTTTACAATACATTTTTAACAATTCCAGTTAAAGGTGTGTATGTTACGATTTTATCATGTAGAATTAAACAGTATGCAGTTGTATTAGCCGGTATAGGCGCGTTGAATTCCATTTCTATTTTTATATCTACACTTGATGATTTTACCGATTCATTTTGTTTAGAACAATCGATTACAACTATAGGGTAACCATCTAAGTATTTTTCTGGTGATAGTAAAGGTGCATTCGTTTTACCATAATATGAACTTTGGAATCTTGCATACATATCGTACAATATGCTGTACTTTTTATTAGCGAATGACACATTTAAATTATCGTATGGAAAAAATTGTGAATTTAAATAAACTTTAATATTTTTCAAGTTGCAATGATCAAATTGGCCTGCATGTTTGGTGATGGTGTCTCTTCTGCCTGTTTGTAAACCAAATATAATATACCTGGCTCGTTCCACATAATTAGATGTTTTAACTGTCCAAGTGTGTCGATCCGTAGTTGGCAAGCTGGGATGTTCATGAAATTCCCAACTTCTAAAAGAAATTACAATATCACGATCAGCCTTTAACTTTCTTAATAGTAGCATTCTATGCTCGTCAGCTAATTTAACATGTGGAACTCTCCATACAATTTTGTCTAATGTTAATTTCCATTCTAAAGTTGCATCTGTTGTACCGTCTTGAGCTTTAATAATATCTTTATCGTTTGAAGATCTCAACAAAACTAATTCTTGTTTAACGTTTAATATTATTTTCCTATAATCTTCAGCAAAACCAAGCAACAAACGTAACGGAATATGAAAATCAAAATTTCCATTTGTATCTGGAGTGATTGTGTCTTTTGCAGGTAAAACCCATCCTGCAGGTTGTATTAAATTGGTTTCATTAGGTGATATAGATGTTAATCCCTTTAAAGTTGTTGCAATACCTACTTTTTTAGTAGAATCAACTGTTACAACTGATATTTCATATCTAATTTCATCAAACAGGAAAGCCGTGGGATTATTTATAAATGGAACTGTTGTACCAGTAGTAGTACCGTCCTTTTTAGTAACTTTTCCTTCAATATACAAGTAACTTTCACATGGTAGTGTGTAAATGTCTTGATTTTGTATGGGAATACGAATTTCATCGTTATTGTTTAATTTTGATGAAGTGTAAGGGTTGTGGGTGTGATATTCTTTTTCCCATAGGGTTTCGTCGAATGTTGGACCCTGAGCTATATCCAGTATATCCATTATCGGTTACTTTTAATACAATTCTCTCTAAGAAACGAATGTTCTCGCGTGTTAACTCCTCCACAGCTGAAGAGCTACTAATGCGGATTCCCGTAGGTTGTTCGCTTTTAAATGTTAAACCCATGATTTTGTATTAAAGTGTTGATTTTAAATGTAATCTAACCGTAATAGGCTCTTCTCGGAAATCTATCAAGTTACCGTCTTGATCCAATACGTTCAACACGATGTCTGAAATGAAAGTGGTGTTCAAAGGTAGATATACCAGGTTTTGCGGCTTTTCAACAATTTTAAAGCCAGGTGGTACACTGGGGTAAAAAGTATGTATTATATGAGTATTTGCTCCATCTCTGTAAGCTCCTTGTATAATGTTACAAGTTATGTCTATACTATTGACTTGTAATATTGTTACAGTTTGTTTACCGGAATGTGTTTTATTTGTTCTAAAATTGCTCCATCTTTGGGAAATCCTAATAAATCACCAATTGAGTCTGACTTACTGAAATCTATATAATATTTTGAAGTAAGCTCAGCTTTCATTGTATTGTTATTACCTTTTAGCGTTATATTGTCTTTTCCCATTTTATTTTGCAAAAATTCATTAATATGATCAATTTCATAAGAACCTGTGGGTAGAGTGCAAACTTCTAAGTCTGTAAACTTCCCACTGGCATCTTTTCCTTTATAATAATGCAATAAGTTATTTTTACCTTCCGTAACATTGGGAATAGAGTTGTAAGTTGTAAAATCCAACAGTGCTGCCTCCCAAAATCTTCCTTTTTGCAAGCGTAACGCTGGAAAAAGGATACTTCGTAAAGTGGATGATTTTCCTGTTAATGATACCGTATAGGAAGACATCTCAATAGTGACTGATACTTTTAGCTAGGAATTCCAAACATAAATGGCCGCATATTGAAGTATTATCAGGTTGTTCTCTTTTATAGTTGTAATATATGTTTTTAGCAGATTTAAAGTAATGTTCAAGTTCTTTAGGTGGTGGCAAATTTCCAAAACTATCAAAATAATATACATTACTATTTAGTTTCTTATAACACACCCAATGGGTGCCGGGCCCTTCAGTATTATCCAAATTTACGATTCCAGTCTCATTTTTCCATATTTTCTTTGGTAAACTGTCTTTCATAAATACTCCGCGGAAAAATGGTATTTTTAAACAGGAAATATATTTAAATAATTCAACATTAGTCAACGCTTTATGTGGTATAACCGATTGATTTCTTTTATTTAATATGCACGATACGGTCTTAGGTATAGACCAGCCCCGTTTTTTACCATTGACCATATTGTCGGGTTTTTGTTATTTTTCCTCGGAGAACGTCTTTTTAGTCTAATATTACCACCATGTTTTCTCATGGTTGATCCTTTTTTATTCTTACCCCTTCTTTTTCCACCTCCTACCGCTGTTTTAGCCTTCATACCTGCTGTTACCGCTAAAGCTGCTGCTTTTTCCGCAATACTAGCGTCACTAGACTTTACTCGTTGCCAAGCTATATTCGCTAGCTTTTTATCAGCGATTGACCTATTTTTTGAATCGGTAAACGTGGAATATGCGATATCGTGTTCTTTACAAGCCTGATCTAACTTATTTATGCCTGAATCACCTCTTTCCAGTCGTTTTTTTCAATTTAGTTCCTGGTCCGCAATACTGATAACCTCCCGGTATATGCAATTCGTATGGTAAAGCGTCTATTGCACTATTTACGATAGATCCTACTGGAATACGATTTAAAGCTTTACTTAACAGAGAAACCGCTGTGGACGTGATCCCACCTCCTTTCCGTATACTGTCTCGACATGGACTGATGTGCTGGAATGTCATTATTGTCCTTTTATAATCGAAATGTACAACTTATGTGTTAACTCTATGACGAGTTGGACATAAATGAGGTCGTTTATTGCGTTCTTATATTATATATCAATATCACCCCAATCTGATGATCTAAACTTTTGCGTATTAGGGTTAGTAAAGTATTTATTAAAAATTTCCTGTTTAATCCAATTACCTCTCTCGGATTCAGACACCCAATTACCCCAATGTGTACGGGTTGCAATAATATTGTATATATCAAATAATGCATTTCCTAAAACTTTAACAAGAAAATTAACAGTGACAGCATTATCCACATGTTGAGGGTCTTTAAGTTCTGTAATACGTTTATTATTACAAGTATATACTTTATAGTCCTTTAATGAAGTTGTTATAGCCTGTCCTACAGTTGCAGCATCATTTGGATCACTTCCTTGTTTTAAATTACCTATTTTCTTATCATTTGCATTAAAAATATCACCAGTTGGTTTATCTAATATCAAAGATTGACTAACTACAACACAATCGAAATCGTTGGTACCAGGAGATACGTTACGTATTTTTTTAAACCTACATATGTAAGGTTCATCATTGTATGGATTAGAACATATAGTTTGTGCTACAACTGGAACATCAAAGAATTCTGTACCCATACCTATATATGATAATTTCTTTCCTTTAAGTAGTGTGAAATTGTTGGTGCTGGGCCAGTTCAAGGTCACCTGAGGGATGACGTCATCGAGGTCAATGACCTCACAAATGACGTCATCGATGACGTCATCGATTGCGTCATCGATGACGTCATACCCAATGACGTCATTTCGATGACGTCACACCCATGACGTCACAGAAATGACGTGCTGATGACGTCATCACCCCTTACGTCATCAAAATGACGTCACCGACGCCACTAAGGTCAAGGTCATGCAGAAACTTAAAATTTTTTGGCACTTTTGCCGTTTCTCGCACTACGCTCCGAGTTTCAGTCCGAGTCCCCGTGACCTTGACCACTTGGAGCGAATTTTCGACGAGAAACGGCAAAAGTGCCAAGTTAAACTCGAGTTTCTGACATGACTCAGCCTAAATGGGCAATCGGTTATCCCTCAGGTGACCTTGAACCAGCACAACACCAACAATTTCATATTACTGTGACCTTGAAAACCTAACAACGGAGCGCCGACACCGATGTGCACCCCACGACAGCCACCGAGTGACTGACTGTCAGGTTCCGTGTACTCTAGGTATAAGGGGAAGTGGAGGGGGAAATCTCAAGGTCATCCAAATGGAGTTTTAAAAAAGTTGAAGAGTAGAAAGACTACTCTTGTGCTTCCTGGGCGACTTCATCAATTTCCAACGGATCTGTAAACCAATCCGATCTGTAGCGGCAGGAGTCCAGAAAACAGGTGCACCACCCTAGCCGGTATAGCCGCGTTGAATTCCATTTCTATTTTTATATCCACACTTGATGATTTTACTGATTCATTTTGTTTAGAACAATCAATTACAACTATTGGGTAGACATCGAAATATTTTGAAGGTGATAATAAAGGTGTATTTGCTTTACCGTAATATGAACTTTGGAATCTTGCGTACATATCGTACAATATACTGTATTTCTTCTTAGTGAATGACACATATAAATTGTCGTATGGAAAGAATTGTGAATTTAAATAAACTTTAATATTTTTCAAGTCACAATGATCAAATTGTCCTGCATGTTTAGTGATGTCGTCTCTTCTACCTGTTTGTAAACCAAATATAATATACCTGGCTCGTTCTACATAATTTGATGTTTTAACAGTCCAAGTGTGTCGATCCGTAGTAGGTAAACTGGGATGCTCATGGAATTCCCAACTTCTAAATGGAATAACAATATCACGATCGGCTTTTAATTTTCTTAAAAGTAGCATTCTATGCTCGTCAGCTAATTTAACATGTGGAACTCTCCATACAATTTTGTCTAATTTTAATTTCCATTCTAAAGTCGCATCAGTCGTATTATCTGCAGCTTTAATAATGTCTTTATCGTTAGAAGACCTCAACAAAACTAATTCTTGTTTAACGTTTAATATTATTTTCCTATAATCTTCAGCAAAACCAAGCAACAAACGTAATGGAATATGAAAATCAAAATATCCATCTGAATTTGGAGTGATCGTGTCAATTGTAGGTAATACCCATCCGGCAGGTTTAAGTAAATTGGTTTCATTGGGTGTTATAGATGTTAGTCCTTTTAAAGTCGTTGTAATACCTACTTTTTTAGTAGAATCAACTGTTACACCTGATATTTCATATCTAATTTCATCAAACAGGAAAGCCATAGGATTATTTATAAATGGAACTGTTGTACCAGCAGTAGTACCATCCTTTTTAGTAACTTTTCCTTCAATATACAAGTAACTTTCACATGGTAGTGTGTAAATGTCTTGATGTTGTATGGGAATACGAATTTCATCGTTATTGTTTAATTTCGATGAAGTGTAAGGGTTGTGGGTGTGATATTCTTTTTCCCATAGGGTTTCGTCGAATGTTGGACCCTGCGCTATATCCAGTATATCCATAATCGGTTAATTTTAATCCAACTCTCTCTAAGAAACGAATGTTCTCGCGTGTTAACTCCTCCACAGCTGAAGAGCTACTAAAGCGGTTTCCCGTAGGTTGTTCGCTTTTAAATGTTAAACCCATGGTTTTTGTATTAAAGTGTCGATTTTAAATGTAATCTAATCGTAATAGGCTCTTCTCTGAAGTCTACCAAGTTACCGTCTTGATCCAATACGCTCAACACGATGTCTGAAATGAAAGTGGTGTTCAACGGTAGATATACCAGGTTTTGTGGCTTTTCAACAATTTTAAATCCAGGTGGTACACTTGGGTAAAATGTATGTATGATATGGGTGTTAGCCCCATCCCTGTAAGCTCCTTGTATAATGTTACAAGTTATGTCTATACTATTGACTTTTAATATTGTTACAGTTTGTTTACCGGAATGTGTTTTATTTGGTTCTAAAATTGCTCCATCTTTGGGAAATCCTAATAAATCACCAATTGAGTCTGACTTACTGAAATCTATATAATATTTTGAAGTAAGCTCAGCTTTCATTGTATTGTTATTACCTTTTAGCGTTATATTGTCTTTTCCCATTTTATTTTGCAAAAATTCATTAATATGATCAATTTCATAAGAACCTGTGGGTAGAGTGCAAACTTCTAAGTCTGTAAACTTCCCACTGGCATCTTTTCCTTTATAATAATGCAATAAGTTATTTTTACCTTCCGTAACATTGGGAATAGAGTTGTAAGTTGTAAAATCCAACAGTGCTGCCTCCCAAAATCTTCCTTTTTGCAAGCGTAACGCTGGAAAAAGGATACTTCGTAAAGTGGACGATTTTCCTGTTAATGATACCGTATAGGAAGACATCTCAATAGTGACTGATACTTTTAGCTAGAAATTCCAAACATAAATGGCCGCATATTGAAGTATTATCAGGTTGTTCTCTTTTATAGTTATAATATATGTTTTTAGCAGATTTAAAGTAATTTTGAAGTTCTTTTGGTGGTGGCAAATTACCGAAACTATCAAAATAATATACATTGTTATTTAGTTTCTTATAACAAACCCAATGGGTGCCAGGCCCTTCAGTATTATCCAAATTTACAATTCCAGTCTCATTTTGCCACATTTTCTTTGGTAAACTGACTTTCATAAACACACCGCGGAAAAATGGTATTTTTAAACAGGAAATATATTTAAATAATTCAATATTGGTTAATGCTTTATGTGGTATGACCAATTGATTTTTTTCATTTAATATGCACGATAAGGTCTTAGGTAAAGACCTGCCCCGTTTTTTACCATTGACCACACGGTGGGCTTCTTCCTGCCTTTTCTGCTAGATC
Source organism: Neoaliturus tenellus (assembly GCA_030545055.2). Taxonomy (NCBI): domain Eukaryota; kingdom Metazoa; phylum Arthropoda; class Insecta; order Hemiptera; family Cicadellidae; genus Neoaliturus; species Neoaliturus tenellus. Next base: position 32,136,398 of record CM061531.1, on the reverse strand, counting down.
GTCGTCTTCTTATATTTCCTCCATGTTTTCTTGTGGTTGACTTCCTTTTTACCCTTCTTCTCCTCCTTTTTCCACCTCCTACTGCTGTTTTAGCCTTCATACCTGCTGTTACTGCTAAAGCTGCTGCTTTTTCTGCTATGCTAGCGTCACTTGATTTTACTCGTTGCCAAGCTATGTCCGCAAGCTTTCTGTCTGCTATCGATCTATTTTTTGAATCGGCAAACGTGGAATATGCGATATCGTGTTCTTTACAAGCCTGATCTAACTTATTTATGCCTGGATCACCTCTTTCCAGTCGTTTTTTCAATTTAGTTCCTGGTCCGCAATACTGATAACCTCCCGGTATATGAAATTCGTATGGTAAAGCGTCTATTGCTCTATTTACGATAGATCCTACTGGAATACGGTTTAAAGCTTTACTTAACAGAGAAACCGCTGTGGACGTGATACCGCCTCCTTTCCGTATAGTGTCTCGATATGGACTGGTGTAATGAAATGCCATGATTGTCTTTTATATTCGAAAAGCGTAACCTATGTGTTACCTCTATGACAGGTTGCACATAAATGAAGTCATTTTATGAGTTATTTAATTAAATATCAATATCACCCCAATCTGATGATCTAAACTTTTGCGTTTTAGGGTTAATAAAGTATTTATTATAAATTTCTCGTTTAATATAATCACCTCTCGCGGATTCATCATAAGTATTATGTCCCGATTTTCCTTGAAGAATATCTGGTGTAAAATGATTGTGTAAATCAAATATCGCATTACCTAAAACTGTTATAAGAAAATTAACAGTGACAGCATTATCTACATGTTCAGGGTCTTTAAGGTTTGTTATACGTTTATTATTACAATTATACACTTTACTATCCTTAAATGATGTTGTGATGGTCTGTCCTACAGCTGCATCATCATTCGGGTGTCTTCCTGCTCTCAAGTTTGTAATATTGTTATTATTACATGTAAAAACTGCAAAGTGTAAATTTGGATCTAGATGTACGGTTTGTAATAAAGCAGCTGCATCATGATCCTCATGACCCCATGACACGTTTGATAACTTTTTATCCATGCAATCCCAAGCATTATTTTTGTATGTTAATAAATTAAATTTTTCATTACCTTGAACGAATTCATCCCCTTGCTTCGATACTACTTGATTTTGTTTTACAAAAGAGGTTGTTTCTTGTTTTAAGGTTTCCATCATTTGACCCACTGTTGCACCATCTGATGGCGCCGAACCATCTTTAACATTTGCTAAACAATTACCAAAACAATCTATAACCCCTACATCACGTATGACACAATGATCTTTTATATATTTGAGGTTTACAGCATCATTTTCATTTTTTGGATAACCTATATCGTTAATAACAAATTTATAAAAAGAAAATCCATCTTTTGTCTTTTCAGGTATCAAGGAATGTAAATAGCGTCTATTTACGCTGTCTTTTGCATCTTTAGGGTCATCTACATTGGATATACGTTTATTGTTAGCACTATACGTTTTCCCATTGAATTTTAACGTATTTTTTAATTCAGATGACAAATAACCTTTGTTTATTGCATCACCGTTTTGATTTGGTTTACCAACGTTGATGATTCTATGATCTTCTGCGTCATATGTGTTATTTTGTAGTCTTAATGTTGGCGATATCTTTTCCTTTAATATTTTTTAATTTATTGCATCGTTTTCATCCGTAGGATCTTTTATGTTTTTTAACCTTTTATTACTCATATCATAATCTCCATCAGGTGTTTGTGGTAAACCAGCACTTCTTTTTAAACTATTCGCATAATATAACCCATCCGAGGAGTAACGTCCGAACTTGTCGACACTCATGGTGCAACTGAATAGTATTCTAGGGAGTAACGCATTTTTATGAGATTACCCCACGGTTTCGGAGTTCATCCACTAAAGCCACCCATTCGTTTTCCAATCCAGTATGACCCGCTTCTTTAGCTTCATGTATTAGTTTCATTCTATCCACCAATTTATTGATATTATTGTAATAAATCACATTTGTGTTATATAGTTTCTTCATTAAACCTGTACCTGTAACAGATTTGTTTCTTTTTCTTGGTTCTGTAGCACTTATATCCAAAGTGGATGACACAAACCTTCGTTTTACAGGTTTTCTTGGCATTATCGGCATTGGTTGTCTTCTCGTTGTTGGTATTAACTTGGATACAAATTCTCTATATTTTAAAGTATTTGATCTAAAAACAGGTTGGTCAGCTGAATACTTCCTCCTGTATGCATTAGTTTGTTCCAAAATCTTTTTATATGCTTCCATGTCTTTTTCTTTAACTAACAATTCTAAAGGCTTATTTTCAAATAATAATTCAAATAATCCCTTTGTGCCCTTATATCTTTGATCACCAACAATAATATTATCATGTTCATCAATGTTTACCGGGCTATTACCAACCATTAAACCGTCTTCTGTTAATCTTACTCCATAACTATGGTAGTTTTTATTAGGATTTGTTCCAGCTAACATTTTTATCATGTATTTCCTTCCTAAAGGTCCTTTGTTATGAATGTTTTCACCCAACAAGCTTATTCTTGACGGACCTTCCCTTGTTTCTTCTTCTTTTTCCTCTTCACTAGCAGTTGATACAACTTCATGTCCTCTTTTGGCTTTTACTTCATATAATTCTCTTATTCCACTATAGTCTGGTGATTCTAGCTCTCTTTCGGGTTCTCCACCGGTAAAACCACTATATGTAGAGGATTACAGGTCTTCATCACTAAAATCTTCTGATTTTACATTTTCTCTATCAAACTTTGTAATAGGTGCAATTGCATCTCCTTCCAAAACGGGTTTAGCAAATTTTTTGTTTAATTGTTTCAAGGGTTCGGTAATAAGTTTAAAAGTAGATTCAAGGAATTTCTCCCTTTCGCTAATACCTAGTTTTAATGCTCTGTTTTTAGCCCGAATAGAATCACTAAGTGATTTTATTTCTTTTACTAATTTTTCTTGGTTAACCATGTTTGTAGCAAGACGTGTTGTACAACAATGAATGTTTTATACCACGTTCAATGTATTAATATAAATTTATCAAATCCTATCCTGTATCGACCATTGTTTAGCGGTTGTTCCTTCATAATTGTTAGGAACCCATACTTTTCAGCCCAAGCCTTTCCACATAACTCTTTAAATCGTTCAAATGTCATATCCGCATTTACATGATCAAAATATATATGTTTTAGGTTGGTTTCGTCCTGTTTAAATACAATTAACATGTTTGCATTGTCTCTAATGAGTTGTTTTGGTATTTTGCTGTAAGTTTGACCAATATAAATGCTATCTATGTTGTTATGTCGACCCATAGCGAAGTAATTTCTTATTGTGTTTTGGTTTTCACAAGATACATCGTCGAATATGAACACGGAGAATGGTTTAGCTTCTTGTGGTTGCATGACACTCTCGCTTGCATTAAACTTTAAATATTTAACTTCAGGCACATTAGTCAGTATCTTTTCCAATAATTGATACTTTGGTTGTTGTAGTGATTTTGAAAATACATATAGATTGTTAAAACGTAATCCTTTAGGGTTTGTAATCAAATTGAATACTACATTAGTTTTTCCACAGTTGGAAGGTCCGGTAACCAGACAACGAACGGTGTTTGGTAACAAATTGCCATGTTTCCCACTATTGAATTCTGAATTATCCACTGTGAGTTCATATATATTATTAATAGTAAAACTCTCTTTTTGTGGTACTATCTCCATCCTTTGTAATGGTTCAACCTAAAATGATTCTCTATCGTTATATCAAATCCTTTTTAGGTATCCAAGAATCTTCCGTCTTATTAAATCCTAACCATCGTACTTTGACCTTATCTTTTTTCCATTGTAACACCTTTTCAACTAAATATACATCGCCTACTGTTGATTTTAACATTTCATGTCCATAAAACCCTCCTTCAAGCAATTGTCCTTTATTATCTTTTAAAATATATGTCTCAGGTACTGTAGGTTGTACTTTGAATACAGTAAAAACCTCATTGGTCCAATTTGGCAGGTATCTTTTACTGAATACACCTTTATATTTACTTATTCGCACTTTATCACCCACATTAAATTTTTTAGGCTTTAGTTTTTCAACTTTTGGTTTAGTATTCGTTTTTATACGTTTTAATACAAGGTTTTCATTTTTACTAGTTACTTGGTTTGGTTTCATCCCGATAGTCCTATGAAATTTGTTATTGTAATCTTTTACAAGTTTTGGTAACATATCAATCCATATGTGCGATCCTCTGTTGGAAAACATTTTATACATTGCACTTTTTAAAGTTCTGTTGAATCTTTCGATTATTGAGGCTTTTACTTCTGAATTGGTTGAGTAATGGTTTATATTGTGTTTTTTCATTAAATTTGCAAATTCCTTATTAAAATATTCTTTTCCATCATCTGTTTGTAAATGTTTAATAGTATGTTTGTCTCTTTGTATAGCTGTTTCCATTGCTTTTGTAACACTTTTGCCACTTTTATCTTTTAGTGGTAAAGCATCTGCCATTTTTGAAAAACAGTTAATAACAGTCAATATGTATTTATATCCTTTATTTTGTTTGCTATAAGGAATCATTTCGATTAAATCCGCTTGATATAAATCATTAATTCCTTTTATCACCGTATTTCTTCGTGGAAACTTTCTTCTTGCAGGTTTATGAAGTTCGTTGACAATTTGTTGCTTCAAGTCCTTCATATTGCAGGTTTCAATGTTTGTTGTATCTTATGTATAATCACAATGAATGTTGTTTTAAATATTCACATCATTTATATAAGTCAAGGGGGTCAAGGTCATCCAAACTTGTGTAAAAAAATGGGGAACACGGCGTTTGACTTGCCGTGTTCCCCATTTTTTTACGGAAGGAAAAAGGAATAAGGTCGAAGTTGTAGAATGACGAAGAATAGGTTACTAGTTGATAGGGTTTAGAGAGTAGTGGCCAAAAGGAAGAGTGTGGATTTTGTCGGGCATAATGTGTCTTTTATCATCCCGAGCTGACAGCGCTTTTTTAATTTCGGTGACACTGTAGACTTGATGCTTGAAGCTTCGGATATTGTTGAATGTTGCTGATATTGTAGCATCTTCAAACAAACAAGTCTTGTAGTGGTCAAATGTCACGTGTTTTTTCAAATAAGATGTCTTCACTCCTTTTGCTTTCTTGACTGTCGGTGTGTTGTTCTCGTGGTACATCTTAAATGAATACAATTTCGCCATCAGCGCCACTATTTCTTCTAAAGGCATTCCATTTGCTTCATCTTTGAATTTTCCGATTACTTTTTTATTTTTTTCATTAAAATTTGGATGGTTCTTCGGATAGTCAGAAAAGTCGAAATCTTCTTTGTATGGAAAAGTCCTTAGGTCTTCATACAAGTCCAAAGTCTTTATCCAGTAGATAAACGCGTCCGTATCCATGTATGCGACTCCAATGTTTTCCCTTCCGTAGTGTTTAACCATTTTGTTATAATGGAAATCATACATCAGGGTTTTACTTATGTCCAAAATCGACATACCTATGTATAACGGACGGTCCATGACTATTGTTGTTTTCTTCATACTGACAGCGACTAGGTTTTCGTTTATAATCATGGATGTTCCGAAATTTGGTTTTTGCACTAATTTTTCCAATTTCCTAGGATCACTCACTAATTTTACATTTTTGTGTTTTCTTTTGTTCTCCAAGGTCTTCCCAAAGATGGCGTTGTTCATTAATTTATAGAAGTCCTTTTCAAATGCTGTTGTCGCTGCAGCTCTTCTTGTAGTGTTGGAATCAATATATGGTTTCAACCAACAAGACTGGGTGAATTCAATTGCTCTATGAATTCTCACTATACGTAGACCCAATTCAAGAGCCTGTTGAACTAACCAGTAGTGAGCCACATACCGATCTTTATTCTCCAAGGTCATCATCAATTTTGGCCATCTTCCTGTCGGTGAAACTTCAGTCTTGGCTAGGAGAGGCAAGTCGTAGTGATGGTCATGAAGGTGCTCCGGGTATTCAAAATCACAGTCCAAAATATAGCCTTTTGGACCATCCTTTGGAATCTGTGAGATGTCTCCGATGGTGGCCGGGTCGATCCATTTGAAGTCAGCGTAGGGAAGCGGATTTGACATTGCCCAACCATAAAGGTTGTTTGCGTTAAAGTAGCCAAGGTAGACCGATGGTTGTTGCTCGTCGAAGCCGGGGATGTACTTGTTGTTGGCTTTGACATGACGTGTTACAGCTTGTGTCAAACCGCCCCGTACACCAGATTCCATCATGAGCACCATATCTATATCTGTTAGAAGTTCCAATCGACAGTTGGTTGACTTTAGCATAGCTTGCCATGCTAATCCTGGAGATGTGTACGAGTGTAGAGGGTCCAGTCCATAGGCAGAGAAGCAGGTGTTTCTGAATTCTTCCATCACATCGCACAGCAGAGTTACGTCCAGTTTTATATAAAAGTCTGAATATTCCCCTAAAGTTTGAATGTTTAGTTGGTTCCAAACATTACAAGCATGATTGTAGTCTTCAATGGAGATTTCACTTTCGTTTAATTTGCTGTTGAAGGCTTCAATCGGTGGTAGACTGGTTTCTTCAAATTTTTCTGCAGAAGTTATGTAATCGTAGGGGAACACTCCTTTACGTAATACTAAGTCAAATTTATCTTCAGGTACAATCTTGCTGGTTTCTTTTAGGTCTTCTCTTCGTAGATTCTCAGACAATCTGCTCAAACTAGATGCCATAAATCTATAAGAGTCTACAAAGCGAAGTTTAATTTTACCTACTGTTTTTTAAAAACTGATGTACTTTTCCAATGTTGTAGCAAGAACATCAATTTTACCATCATCTCTTCCTAACTCTGGAATAATGAAGTGGGAGTCGTAGCCGCTAAGATTGTGTAACACGACAGGGATAAAGTAAGGCAGTTTGTAATTTATATTGCATGAATTACAAGCAGCTCCTCTGTATAAACCTGTCAAGTGATCGTGATCTCTTACTTTTGGATTTTCTTCACTGAAACTCTTCTCGCATAGATAACATCTTGATGCCAGATTATATTCTTCTTGTTGATTCTCATTCAAAGGTTCCATAGGTACGACATTACCATACAAGCGTTGTACCTTTTCAGCAATTTCATACAACTGGTCTACGAAATACTTAGCGGCTTCTTCACCACGGTAGAGTATTGGAGTGGATGTTAAACCATAGTCTTGCAATTGGTTTTCAGACAAGGTTGATTTAACTAGTAAACAAAAACTGTTGGGTTGATGCAACTGATATTTTGTTCTTCTAGTCACTTCGCCGTCCGGCAGCTCCTGTGGTACTAACGTTGATACAAAATCTGCGTAGACCACTAGTGGAATTCGATATTGGTGAACCGTCTTGTTAAATTGTATTGAAGCTCGGGTAGGCGGTGGAAGACTTATCTTTACTTCATAGTTCTCGTTGCAAAGTCTTTTATGTTCCAACAACCAGTCCGATCCTCCACGTCTTGAATCTTTCCAAGAAAAGCAGAAACATCTCTTGCAAACTGTAATCCTATTTACTCTTTTGGTCAATTGTTTTACAACTAAGGCTTCAAAGTCCTTTATCCATACATAATGGGAAATTTCACCCTTAGTTATCAATAGCAAATCCGTGTGGTTTCTTTGCTCAACCTTTACTACCCGCAAAGGATAAACGTTGTTCGAATCATCCAAAAACCAATCCAGACCAAAAACATTGACTGAAACGCCAGGATTTTTCTTTTCAAATTTGTCAATGTCTTTCAAGGTAACTGGGTAGGTGAGACCTTGAAAGTTGTAGCGGTGTTCATTCTCGTAATATTCTCTACCAACTCTACAAGGATGATCTTTAACATACTTGGTTAACATTGCATACTTGAAACATTCATTACCCTTATTTTGAACATTTCTACACGAGTTAGTGTTTTGGATTTTCTTTGGTAGAGGGATAAAACTACTACCTCTTAAACCATATCCATGTTTATGAACCCTAACATCCATACCTTCAATTGATGACAAAGTCCATCCAGATCCTCTTCCTTCATGTTCTTGGAGTTTGGTTATAAGTTCCTCCAAGCATTCTTCAATAATATCATCAATGTCGGAGGTGAAGGTATGGGTTCGATTTTTGGTAATGAATGCTCTCAATGCTGTTTCACCATCAGTATTGTTAAACATAGCCTCTAACACCATTCCAAATTTAATAAAATTTAGCCTTTGTAATTCTTCCCTCAAAGTTTGACCAACAAGTTCCTTAGCCTGGGTTATGAATGTTTCCAGTTCCAATTGAACGTTATTAATTTTGAAATGTGTTACAACTCGTCCTGGCAAGGCCGTGGTGCGCAGTTGTCTTACATCTTCCAGTTCTTCTTCCATATCCTCTTCTTCGGTGTCCTCTTCTTCAATAGGTCTTGTAGCAGTAGATGGTCCAGCGCCGGCAAATTGTATCACACTAGGTCTTCTTCTTTGCATTTGCTGTAGATAGCTGTCCCAGTAGTCCGTCTGCTTCTGGTGCTCTTCCAAAAACCGGTCAATTGAGTCTAAGTCTATTTCATCCATGGTAATATCTTCTTTTTTATCTTCGTCTTCATGTAATTCTCTGTGTAGGGTGAAAAGATCTTCGTCTTGAAAGATTTCCCCACAAATGTCGCAAAGAGCCATTTCAAACAGTTTGGCTTTGAATGCACACTCTGTGAATGTCCACGCAATAATGAGCAGCGCACTCCACAGGGATCCTTTATATCCGAGGCAGATAGGTGGGGAAAGTGACGTCATATAGAAACAGGTTATCAATCATGTGCTAAATTTAGCCTTTACACAACCGTTTGTAATAAATTTATCAGTAGGCTTGATAAATTGATGATATTTGGTCTAGATTCAATAATTTGTACAAGTTTTTTTAAAGACGTCTGTTTGAGCAAAATTTATATAGGTCAAGGCCATTTGTAATTATTATTTTGAGTGGGGGATAGAGCACTAAGCAGCATCATTTACTACAAAGTGCTCTATCCCCCGCTCACATTCTTTTTTTAACTTTTTGTTTAAACTTTTTACAAAGGTGAAACATCACCATCAGAGTCGGAATCATTCTCATCACGAAATAGGTAGCGATGACAATACATAATTCTTCTGGCTACTAACGTCCTATCCATTGGACGATGAGGAGTGTCTTGTTCTTCTTCTTCTTCAATTTCCGACTCAGATGATGACTCTAATGTTTCGTAGGCGTGCAAGTCCATTTCATTATCCGTTAAAGCAGCTTCGTCAGAGTCCGTTTCAATATCCATAATTTCTTCCTCCTCCACTTCCTGGTCAACCGCAGGTAATTGGTCCTCTGCTTCTATAACTTCTACAGGTATTACCTCCAGAATTGAAAGAATTCTGTCGCGATGGAAAACGGTGTTGTCAAGTGGAGCCATGGTATGAAAGTGGTGTATCTATCCAATTGGTTTGCCCTTTTTATACCCCCACCAACTATACATTTTATGTGGGTCAAGGTCACGTAAAGATACCCTTTGAGCGGGGGATAGACCACTAAGCAGCATGCTAGTCCATTGCCGCAAAGTGATCTATCCCCCGCTCTATTCCGCAGACCACACTCAAGTCCAAGTCCACATCCAAGTCCACATCCATATGTTACACTTTATTATTACTGCCACCAAGTAATTGTCACTCGCACGTTTACTTGGTTTTGATAAAGGTACTGCACAAACTCCATATTGGTTGTTTGTTCGTTATACAAATGCATCATGAAATATGCAATCTTATCGATTGCGGCATTGTCCAACGGTTCGCAATTCACAAGTTCCAATGTGCCCTGGCTGGTCTTATCCTCTATAAGTTCCACCACTTCGTTGATGTCTTCTTCCAAGAGGATGAACTCAACACTGAAGCTCTCCATTGTTGTTGATAGTGTCTAGACAAATGCTTGACTAAATGCTTTATTCATCAGTCCTACATATATACCAATTTCCCCCCTCCCATTACTCATTCCCCTTCTACCTTTATATGGGTCAAGGCCATCCAATAATACCCTTTGAGCGGGGGATAGACCACTAAGCAGCATGCTAGTCCATTGCCGTAAAGTGATCTATCCCCCGCTCTGTATTCCACACAAGTCCTAGTCTTTACACACATAAGCCCCAGTCTTTTACACTTAGTCATATACTCTGTCCTCCCTGCCAATTAAGAGTTCCCCATGTTTGCCGCTATTTTCAATTAACCTTTCCAAATCCCAAAACACAATGTCCAAATTAACCAAGTTCGCTCGTCCAATTTGAAACACACTATTCCCCCCAAAGTCACTTGCTTTCACTTGTTGTCCTGTATACTGCTTCTTCTTCCACGCTACAATCACTACCCTACCTTCTTCAACAACCATTCTTTTAACAATATCGTACACCTTCTTCAACATCCCTCTACAATTTAAATAGTTTATGGTCACATACTCCCACTCCTTACCAATGATCAGTGATCCACTCATTTTCTAGCGTTCCACTGGAAGGTCCAAAGCAGAATGAAGTCGGGATGTACAGACCCCCTCTTTTATACCAGTTAACCGGTTGTCCTTCGTTTAAAGTGGGTCAAGGTCATTCAAAAGTACCCTTTGAGCGGGGCATAGACCACTAAGCAGCATGCTAGTCCATTGCCGCAAAGTAGTCTATCCCCCGCTCTGTATTCTACACACACACACACACACACACACACACACACACACACACACACACACACACATGTCCCTGTCCAAGTCTTTCATTACATACCTAATATATATTCACTTCCTTCTTCATCACTATCACTCATCACTGCCTCCACAAACTCCATCGGGTTAAAGTTAAATTGTTTTAATTGTTCTTTTAGTTTTTCAATTTGTTGGTCCTTCACTTCCAAAACAGTGTGGAGGTGTGATATGTAGTCCGCTGCCTCGGTGACACTTGCTACTCTTGGGTCGCCTAACTTCAAGCTGGGAACTACACCCTGCAGCTTAAAGTATGCCATACGCCTCTCTTGCTCCTGCCGTTGACCAGGACTAAGCAAGCCTTGCCCGTCTCGACTCACCTCCAGCAGGGTCCGTAGCATCGGAGCTTTGCAGGCGTTTGCCCGAGCAACAGTTATGCTATGGAATGGTCGAGCAGGTCCACGAGTAGCAGGCAGGACGTTGGCAGCACGCCTTGAAGAAGAAGAAGCCCGAGAGTTGAAAGCCATGTTAAAAGTGTAGTATTCAGCTAAGCGGTACAAAGCAGAATAACCAAACTGCACATCAATACCCGTATATATACACTTATCAGTGGTGGGGGTCCTGGCTAGCCTTGGTCAAGTGGGTCAAGGCCATCCAAAAACATTACCAGAACGGGGGATAGATCACTAAGTGGCATGTTAGTCCATTGCCACAGAGTGATCTATCCCCCGCTCTGTATTTCACATTCACGCACACATTCATACAAACACACAAGTCCCAGTCCAAGTCTTTACCCACACACCTATCCACTCTCATCCTCACTATCATCACTGTCCAACAGGCTTTCACACTTCCTAATTAGTTTTTCCCATTTACTCCGGATATGAAGTAGCTCACTGCGAGTATTCTCTAGCATTCTGTCCCTTTGCTCTATAACTTCATTGTACCACTCGATGATGCTTGGTGAAGTCTGAGTTGATGCGTCCGTCGTGGTTGGTTGAGAGGCTCCACTGCTTCGCAACTCCTTCCTCACAGGACCAAAGCCGGAGAACCGGACACGACTCCTTGATGAAGGCAACGATCGGATTGGCCCAACACCTGAGGTGGAGTTAGAAGAAGAAGCTGAAGACATGGCGTTCGGCTTAACGGTTGCAAGCTGAATGAGCGGACAGTGGATTACCACTCCTATATATACCTATTTGTAGTGGTGGGGGGCGGGGTGGGGGAGGAGGTGGGGGAGGGGGCGGGGGTTGTGGGGGGGGGCTTAAGGACTTGCAATAAATTTACCTTAGTCTTCGCGGTCATCGGTTTTACATACCTTTAACACACCCATCGTTTTGGTTTCTTCAATAACTTTACACACCTCAAAAACCCAAGCAAACAGCTCATCTATGTTGTTATAATTAATTTTTGTCCAGTGTTCATACTTATGAATTTGGTTGTTTATAATACATAAATAAAATGTAGACTCATCTCGTCTTATACAACACTCAACTTCCATTCTATGCCGGTTTAGCACTTCCCAAGCATTGTGTTGATCTATCAAGAAGTCACCACCTTTGTAATTGTACCGTGACATGTTTACCACAAAGCACAGGAACAGACTGAAGCACATGAACGGCTCATACAAGCTTAGTAAGAGCGTTGGAGTGGGGGTATTACGTGATACACTACATTAGTTGTAAGGTTAGCACTTTACTTTAAACTGTAATTTATATGGGTCAAGGTCATTCGAACTTTGAAAAATTTTTACCTCCAAACACTTGTAGCAAGCTACAAGTGTTTGGAGGTAAGTTTTTATTTGTTAAAGATTTTTGTAACTTAGTCTTCACCCTCGAGGACACGGTTTGAGATTGTCCCAGTGACTTTACATCACCGCCAGGTTAAAGTATTATACAAGTCAAGTGTTTTTTTTTTTATTCCTTGACTTGTATAATACCCCTCTCCCTTACTTTAAGAGGGTTAAGACTAAATTTAGAAAAATTAATTTGGAAGAAGAAATTTAATTAATGTCCAACACTTTTAAACAATTTTGATTTTTGGTGAGCCCATGTCCTAGTCCATTTCCCAAACAGATAGGCATCCTTTTCTTCGAATTAAATAAGCCCCGGGGACAAAAAATTCTCTTTGTACCATCGCAGGTGGTACTTTCATTCTATGAAGGCGGCCATCACCTTTTAGAATGATTTGCACATTTATGTTAATTGCTCCATAAGCTTGAACAATGAAATAATATTTTTTGTCCCTCTTGAGCTATTAATTTTCAGCTTCTGCGGACTGTTGGGGTGTTTGAACTTGGACTTTTCAGGCATAATATTAAGGCTATAGGGCTTTGGTGTCGGAATTTTGATTTTCTTATTCAAGTGTCGTTGGCAACGATCTTTTTCTGGAAGAGCAAAACTCGGACAACAAAGAACCACAGCCTCTCTGCTAAACCAAACATAATCGCATTTATCACGCTTGCCAGCAGGGCATTTAACACGATTACGTTTCTTTTGTGTTGGACTCTTAGTGTTTTGGAGCGGCGCTTGATCTAACTTAGGCTGGCTGGAAAGGATGGAGGGTGATGGTTTAGCACGGTCAAGGGGCAATTTGCAAACAATTTTGGGTCGGGTAGGAGAATGGGTTAGATCAATGGTGGTTTTAGGTGAGGTAGAATTGTCTGGGGAAAAGATCGATTTACGGGATGGTTTGACTGTAGATGGAATGTTGGCTTTGGGTGAGGTAGAATTGTCTGGGGAAAAGATCGATTTACAGGATGTTTGACTGGTGTGGATGGCATGGGGGATACGGGTAGTGGACATTGGGTCTTTGTATAGGAAAGGATTTTCTGTGTACGGGAGTAGGGAATGATTTTGGACCTCGACTTCTTCTTCTCCTCAAAGACCGCTGACTCCGAATCAGAATCTGACAGCAATGAGATTGGCGGTGATGTTATGAGCACTCGGCTGCTTGCAGGGTGAGCGCCAGCCCCTCTTGAAGTCGACGGAGCATCACCAGCACCACTGACACTTGGACTTGTTGGTTCCGTTGGTAGCAGCGAGATAGGCTGGGCATTGAAGGAGCCGACGGCATCTCCAAACAGCTGAGGATTGTGCTCATCAAACACGTTTGAAGAATCGGAGCAGCGGATGTTGAAGTCGGAGCAGCGGATGTTGAAGTCGGAGTAGACGTGTTGGTTGGATTCGATTTGATGTATGGGAGAACGGGTGGATAGTTCTTGAAGCGCATGTTGCGGTGGAGAGAGAGCGTTAATTGCAAAAAACGGAGAAGCACTTCCAACAAAGGCTTGGAGCAGGAATGAGAAGTGCGTGCAACCGGGCCGCATTATATCCCCACCGGGGGCTGCCACGCCAGGATATAAGGGGTGGGGGTGGGGGTGGGGGTAGGGGTGGGGGTGGGGGGTAGGGGTGGGGGTGGGGGTGGGGGGGCTCGCACTTTTGTCGGGGGGGGGGTTAATTAAAGAAATAAACCCTTATAGCGTTCTTATGTTGCCATCGCTATAGTCTCCGAAAAGATACAACTATGGGGAACTCCAGACTTGTGTGTTAGTAATACCTACCAGTTAAAATCCAAAGAGAAACTTTAATATTTGGTTCAAGGTCACGCGAAACTTTTAAAAAAATAAGCCCCACACCCCCCTATGGGGGTGTGGGGCACTTGGGTTGTCATCGCTGTAGCCTCCGAAGAGACCAACTATGACAACAGCAACATCCAATGTCGTCTAACTTCACCACGCAAGACTTAAGCATTTACTGCATTGCTAACAAATAACTTTTCCAATAGCTAACAAAAAGTCATTTACATAATTTTGAAAGAGGTTGAGGACAGCTCTAGTGGCTTATGTCCCCGGTCCGAGTGCAGAGGCCATCGGCCTCATTACCCCCGTATAAGCGTACAAACGGACCAACTCCAATTTCTCAGCCGCATTGAAGCATGCATGAGTGGAGCCTAACAATTATAAAAAGTGGTTTTACACGGGGGCCTACTCCCGTTCCCTATCTTTAATATTTAATATTTAAGTTCAGCAATGCAGTAAATTTATATAAGTTCTTACTAGCTCAAGGCCATACGAACATTAAAAAATTTCGGCCCCCGTACATCCATGGCGAACCACGAATGTTCGGGGGCCTTGGGGACAAAAAAAAACACAAATAGCTAACAAAGTTTCATTTACATAATTTTGAGTTTCCAGAAGGGAAACTAACTGAGGACACCCTAGTGGCTTACGTCCTCGGTCCGAGTGCAGAGGCCATCGGCTCATTACCCCCATATAGGCGTACAAACGGACCAACTCCTATTTCTCAGCCGCATTGAAGCATGCATGAGAGGAGCCTAACAATTATACAAAAGTAACTTTACACGGGGGCCTACTCCCGTTCCCTGTCTTTACGATTTACTTTGAGCATTGCAAAAGCTCAAGGGGGAAATGCTACAACAAGCGTATACACTTTAGAAAAATATAACACACTTACAACACACAATTGAGCTCAACGTAGTCAATGCTGGAACAAGCACATACACATTAAACACATATGACAAACAAGACACAAAGGATAAAAGACGCACAGGAGACATAGGGTACAAGTAAAACACTCTCATATAAAACAATTCGCAATACCCAAACGCAAGCGCAATATCTTACAACTAATACAAGTCTTAAAGTTAGAGTAGACTTTGCTAAACACTGAAGGCGCCATTCAATGTTTAGTGATGCCTATGGCGGTCCGTCCCGATCGTTCACGTTCAACGCGCGGGAGCGGACTGCGAGCCGGCTCTGGCTGGGCCCCCTTATATCCCCACCGGGGCTGCCACGCCCAGGATATCAGGGGTGGGGGAGGGGGTGGGGGTGGAGGGGGGGGACTCGCACTTTTTGTCGGGGGGGGGGGGGTCAGGTAAGTTAAGTGGGTCAAGGTCACCCACAACACTTGTACTCAAGTGTTGGCTATACCCCCACCACAACTGGGTCCCTAGGCTGCACAACACTGCTTCGCCAGTATGTCTCCGGCTTCCTTGCGGTGCGTCTCGCTGTTCTCTAGCTCTCTATATGTAAGTAATTTTACAAGTTCTGAATGTAGGTCACTACACTTTAACTCTGGGACGATATCGACTTGTAGTATTTCAGTGTTTTGACTCAAGGTCATCACACTTTAACTCTAGCACATCGGTTATCGTACCAGAGGTGCTTAAAACCCTAACTTGTAATGTTTAGGGTGGCGTTTGCACGCCACGTGGTATCGCCATGAGTGTCCAGTCCAAGTTTTAAGTTAAATTAATTTTACTGTTATCTTTTCCATTTCCACTTCGTTTTGCCAAAGTATAAGGTGTCGCTTAATAAAGTGGTATTTCTCTAAAGTTATAGGGGATTGCAGGGATACAATTAGTTTATTTAGGAGACTCTTCATCTTGGAGTTTAACACAATTTCCACTTTGACTTTGCTTCCTCGCTCTCACAGCCTAAGCTGTACAGAAATGTTTCTTCTAGTGCCAACTCGGGCCAGGAGAACAGTGTGTTGACTGTAGGACAGCTCATGGTGAAGTGATGCGATACTCCAGCGTACCACCTCACCTTTCCCCACCACTGTGACCTTCCCCACTCCTGCTGTTTCCCCCACCTCTTTTCCCTTGACTCATGCGCTACAAGCAGTCTCTCAGTATTGTGCGGACTTTTGTGAGGAGAAGCCATGTCGCGGGACGCTTTAGGTAAGAAACTTAGCCGTGTTAAGGCTTTATTAGTTGCTCACTGTCCACCACTCAAAGTTAAGAGGGTTTCAACTTTAGCTAAGTGGCGCAAACTGTTGCGCGGACACCCTAAGTTTTATACAAAACAGACTAATGTCAGTTTTACTGATGAAGATTTGTTTAAAATATTGGATGAAATGACTTTTCCTTGCAAAATTCAGTTAGTTACTCCCATTCCTGACAGTTTAGAGTCTTAGTCTCTCAAGCCGATATACCTAGAGTACACGGAGCCTGACAGTCAGTCACTCGGTGGCTGTCGTGGGGTGCGCATCGGTGTCGGCGCTCCGTTGTTAGGTTTTCAAGGTCACAGTAATATGAAATTGTTGGTGTTGTGCTGGTTCAAGGTCACCTGAGGGATAACCGATTGCCCATTTAGGCTGAGTCATGTCAGAAACTCGAGTTTAACTTGGCACTTTTGCCGTTTCTCGTCGAAAATTCGCTCCAAGTGGTCAAGGTCACGGGGACTCGGACTGAAACTCGGAGCGTAGTGCGAGAAACGGCAAAAGTGCCAAAAAATTTTAGGTTTCGGCATGACCTTGACCTTAGTGGCGTCGGTGACGTCATTTTGATGACGTAAGGGGTGATGACGTCATCAGCACGTCATTTCTGTGACGTCATGGATGTGACGTCATCGAAATGACGTCATTGGTGATGACGTCATCGATGACGCAATCGATGACGTCATCGATGACGTCATCGGTGAGGTCATTGACCTCGATGACGTCATCCCTCAGGTGACCTTGAACTGGCCCAGCACCAACAATTTCACACTACTCCTTTACCATCCCAAGCATTATTCTTTTCTTCAAGTAATGTAAACTTTTCATTTCCCTGCACAAATACATCCCCTTTTTGCGATACTACTTGGTCTTGTTTTACAAATCCTGATGTTTCTTGTTTTAAAGTTTCCTTCATTTGACCCACCGTTGCTCCATCTGTTGGTGCCGAACCATCTTTTACATTTGCTAAACAATTACCAAGACAATCGATAACTCCCGCATCATGTATGACACAATGATCTTTTATATATTTGAGGTTTACAGCATCATTTTCATTTTTTGGATAACCTATATCGTTAATAACAAATTTATAAAAAGAAAATCCATCTTTTGTCTTTTCAGGTATCAAGGAATGTAAATAGCGTCTATTTACGCTGTCTTTGGCATCTTTAGGGTCATCTACGTTGGATATACGTTTATTGTTAGCACTATACGTTTTCCCATTGAATTTTAACGTATTTTTTAATTCAGATGACAAATAACCTTTGTTTATTGCATCACCGTTTTGATTTGGTTTACCAACGTTGATAATTCTATGATCTTCTGCGTCATATGTGTTATTTTGTAGTCTTAATGTTGGCGATATCTTTTCCTTTAATATTTTTAAATTTATTGCATAGTTTTCATCCGTAGGATCTTTTATGTTTTTTAACCTTTTATTACTCATATCATAATCTCCATCAGGTGTTTGTGGTAAACCAGCACTTCTTTTTAAACTATTCGCATAATATAACCCATCCGAGGAGTAACGTCCGAACTTGTCGACACTCATGTGCAACTGATAGTATCTAGGGAGTAACGCATTTTTATGAGATTACCCCACGGTTTCGGAGTTCATCCACTAAGCACCCATTCGTTTTCCAATCCAGTATGACCCGCTTCTTTAGCTTCATGTATTAGTTTCATTCTATCCACCAATTTATTGATATTATTGTAATAAATCACATTTGTGTTATATAGTTTCTTCATTAACCTGTACCTGTAACAGATTTGTTTCTTTTTCTTGGTTCTGGAGCACTTATATCCAAAGTGGATGACACAAACCTTCGTTTTACAGTTTCTTGGCATTATCAGCATTGGTTGTCTTCTCGTTGTTGGTATTAACTTGGATACAAATACTCTATATTTTAAAGACCTAGATCTAAAAACTGGTTGGTCAGCTAAATATTTTCTCCTGTATGCATTGGTGTGTTCCAAAATATTTTTATATTCTTCCATGTCTTCTTCTTTAACTAACAATTCTAAAGGCTTTTTTTCAAATAATAATTCAAATAATCCTCTTGTGCCCTTATATCTTTGATTACCAACAATAATATTATCATCTTCATCATGTTTACCGGGCTATTACCAACCATTAAACCTTCTTCTGTTAATCTTACTCCATAACTATGGTAGTTTTTATTAGGATTTATTCCAGCTAACATTTTTTATCATGTATTTCCTTCCTAAAGGTCCTTTGTTATGAATGTTTTCACCCAACAAGCTTATGTTTGACGGACCTTCCCTTGCTTCTTCTTCTTTTTCCTCTTCACTAGCAGTTGATACATCTTCATGTCCTCTTTTAGCTTTTACTTCATATAATTCTCTTATACCACTATAGTCTGGTGATTCTAGCTCTCTTTCAGGTTCTCCACCGGTAAAACCACTATATGTAGAGGATTCCAGGTCTTCATCACTAAAATCTTCTGATTTTACATTTTCTCTTTCAAACTTTGTAATAGGTGCAATTGCATCTCCTTCCAAAACGGGTTTAGCAAATTTTTTGTTTAATTGTTTCAAGGGTTCAGTAATAAGTTTAAAAGTAGATTCAAGAAATTTCTCCCTTTCGCTAATACCTAATTTTAATGCTCTGTTTTTATCTCGAATAGAGTCACTAAGTGATTTTATTTCCTGTATTAACTTTTCTTGGTTAACCATGTTTGTAGCAAGACGTGTTGTACAACAATGAATGTTTTACATCATGATCAGTGTATTAGTATAAATTTATCAAATCCTATCCTGTATCGACCATTGTTTAGCGGTTGTTCCTTCATAATTGTTAAAAACCCATACTTTTCAGCCCAAGCCTTTCCACACAACCCTTTAAATCGTTCAAATGGCATATCCGCACTTACATGGTCATAATATATGTGTTTTAGGTTGGTTTCATCCTGTTTAAATACAATTAACATGTTTGCATTGTCTCTAATGAGCTGTTTCGGTATTTTGCTGTAAGTTTGACCAATATAAATGCTATCTATGTTGTTATGTCGACCCATGGCGAAGTAATTTCTTATTGTATTTTGATTTTCACAAGATACGTCGTCAAATATGAATACCGAGAATGGTTTAGCCTCTTGCGGTTGCATGACACTCTCGCTCGCGTTGAATTTAAAATATTTAACTTCAGGCACATTATTGAGTATTTGTTCCAATAACTAATATTTTGGTTGTTGTAGTGACTTTGAAAATACATATAAATTATTAAAACGTAATCCTTTAGGGTTTGTAATCAAATTGAATACTACATTTGTTTTTCCACAATTGGAAGGACCGGTAACCAGACAACGCACCGTGTTTGGTAACAAAACACCGTGTTTCCCAGTATTGAATTGAGAACCATCCACTGTGAGTTCATCTATATTATTAATAGTAAAATTGTCTTTTTGCGGTATTATCTCCATCCTTTGTAATGGTTCAACCCAAAATGATGCTCTATCATTATATTAGATCCTTTTTAGGTATCCAAGAATCTTCCGTTTTATTGAATCCTAACCATCGTACTTTAACCTTATCCTTTTTTCGTTGCGACTAAATATACATCACCTACTGTTGATTTTAACATTTCATGTCCATAAAACCCTCCTTCAAGCAATTGTCCTTTATTATCTTTTAAAATGTAAGTTTCTGGTACTGTAGGTTGCACCTTAAATACGGTAAATACCTCATTTGTCCAGTTCGGAAGATATCTTTTACTGAATACACCTTTGTATTTGCTTATTCGCACTTTATCGCCAACATTAAACCTTTTAGGCTTTAGTTTTTCAACTTTTGGTTTAGTATTCATTTTTATACGTTTTAATACAAGTTTTTCATTTTTATTAGTCACCTGGCTTGGTTTCATACCGATAGTTCTATGAAACTTGTTATTGTAATCGCTTATAAGTTTTGGTAACACATCAATCCATACGTGTGATCCTCTGTTGGAAAACATCTTATACATCGCACCTTTTAAAGTTCTGTTAAATCTTTCAATTATTGATGCTTTTACCTCTGAATTGGTTGAGTAATGGTTAATGTTGTGTTTTTTCATTAAATTTGCAAATTCCTTATTAAAATATTCTTTCGTAAATGTTTTATAGTATGTTTGTCTCTTTGTATAGCTGTTTCCATTGCTTTTGTAACACTTTTGCCACTTTTATCTTTTAGTGGTAAAGCATCTGCCATTTTTGAAAAACAATTAATAATAGTCAATATGTATTTAAATCCTCTATTTTGTTTACTATAAGGAATCATTTCGATTAAATCCGCTTGATATAAATCATTTATTCCTTTTATCACTGTATTTCTTCGTGGAAACTATCTTCTTGCAGGTTTATGAAGTTCGTTGACAATTTCTTGCTTCAAGTTCTTCATATTGCAGGTTTGAATGTTTCATGTATCACATGTATAATCACAATGAATGTTGTCTTAAATATTCACATCATTTATATAGGTCAAGGTCATCCAAACTTGTGTAAAAAAATGGGGAACACAGCGTTTGACTTGCCGTGTTCCCCATTTTTTACGGAAGGAGAAAGGAATAAGGTCGAAGTTGTAGAAGGACGAAGAATAGGTTACTAGTCGATAGGGTTTAGAGAGTAGTGGCCAAAAGGAAGAGTGTGAATTTTATCCGGCATAATATGCCTTTTATCATCTCGAGCTGATAGTGCTCTTTTAACTTCAGTGACACTGTAGACCTCATGTTTAAAGCTTCTGATAGTGTTGAACGTTGCAGACATTGTAGAATCTTCAAACAAGCAGGTCTTGTAATGGTCAAACGTCACATGTTTCTTCAAGTACGATGTTTTGACTCCTTTTGCTTTCTTGACTGTCGGTGTGTTGTTCTCGTTGTACATTTTAAATGAATACAATTTTGCCATCAGTGCCACTATTTCTTCTAAAGGCATTCCATTTGCTTCATCTTTAAATTTTCCGATTACTTTTTTATTCTTTTCATTGTAATTTGGATGGTTCTTCGGATAGTCAGAGAAGTCAAAATCGTCTTTGTATGGGAAACTCCTTAGGTCTTCATACATGTCCAAAGTCTTTATCCAGTAGATAAACGCGTCGGTATCCATGTATGCAACTCCAATGTTGTCTCTTCCGTGGTGTTTAACCATTTTGTTGTAATGGAAATCATACATTAGAGTTTTACTTATATCCAAAATCGACATTCCAATGTATAACGGACGATCCATCACTATTGTTGTTTTCTTCATACTGACGGCAACTAGATCTTCGTTTATAATCATGGATGTTCCAAAATTTGGTTTTTGCACTAATTTTTCCAATTTCTTAGGATCACTTACTAATTTAACAATCTTGTGTTTTCTTTTGTTTTCTAAGGTCTTCCCGAAGATGGCGTTGTTCATCAATTTGTAAAAGTCCTTTTCAAATGCTGATGTTGCTGCTGCTCTTCTTGTAGTGTTGGAATCAATATATGGTTTCAACCAACAAGACTGGGTGAATTCAAATGCTCTATGAATTCTCACTACACGTAGACCCAATTCAAGAGCTTGTTGAACTACCCAGTAGTGAGCCACATACCGATCTTTATTCTCCAACGTCATCATCAATTTTGGCCATCTTCCTGTCGGTGAAACTTCAGTCTTGGCTAGGAGAGGCAAGTCGTAGTGATGGTCATGAAGGTGCTCCGGATATTCGAAATCACAGTCCAAAATATAGCCTTTTGGACCATTCTTTGGAATCTGTGAGATGTCACCGATGGTGGCCGGGTCGATCCATTTGAAGTCAGCGTAGGGAAGCGGATTTGACATTGCCCAACCATAAAGGTTGTTTGCGTCAAAGTAGCCAAGGTAGACCGATGGTTGTCTCTCGTCGAAGCCTGGGATGTACTTGTTGTTAGCTTTGACATGACGTGTTACAGCTTGTGTCAAACCGCCCCGTACACCAGATTCTATCATGAGCACCATATCTATATCTGTTAGAAGTTCCAATCGACAGTTGGTTGACTTTAGCATAGCTTGCCATGCTAATCCTGGAGATGTGTACGAGTGTAGAGGGTCCAGTCCATAGGCGGAGAAGCAGGTGTTTCGAAATTCTTCCATCACATCGCACAGCAGAGTTACGTCCAATTTTATGTAAAAGTCGGAATATTCCCCTAAGGTTTGAATGTTTAGTTGGTTCCAAACATTACAAGCATGATTGTAGTCTTCAACGGTGATTTCACTTTCATTTAACTTGCTATTGAAGGCTTCAATCGGTGGCAGACTGGTTTCTTCAAATTTTTCTGCAGAAGTTATGTAATCATAGGGGAACACTCCTTTACGCATTACTAAGTCCAATTTATCTTCAGGTACAATTTTGCTGGTTTCTTTTAGATCTTCTCTTCTTAGGTTCTCAGACAATTTGCTCAAACTAGTTGACATAAATCTATAAGA
Organism: Neoaliturus tenellus; assembly: GCA_030545055.2. Classification (NCBI taxonomy): domain Eukaryota; kingdom Metazoa; phylum Arthropoda; class Insecta; order Hemiptera; family Cicadellidae; genus Neoaliturus; species Neoaliturus tenellus. The sequence goes on along the minus strand of CM061531.1, from coordinate 32,113,548 downwards.
GTCTACGAAGCGAAGTTTAATTTTACCTACTGTTTTTGAGAAACTGATGTACTTCTCCAATGTTTCAGCTAGAAATAACTAGAAATAATCATCAACTGTCTATTTTAAACCAATTTTACAAATTTTGAAACCATTATTAAAATAGTTTTAAAATGGTGATTAAAAAACAATATCCTTGTGGCAAATGTAATAAACATGTTGGCAAGAGTAGGGCACTTTTGTGTAAAGGTGAGTGCTGTCAATGGTATCACTTCAAGTGTACAACATTATCCCAAGAAGATTTTGATAATATCTACAAAGGGTTTAAAAAGTGCATGTGTGACTCATGCAAATCATATGATGTCACATTGATCACTGATTTGGAAACAAACCAATTAAATACGGATGTAAGTCAAGAACTTGAGACTCAAAATGAAATAATAAAAACTTTAAATGAGGATCTTAATGTAGCTAACGAAGAAATAAGGGAATTGAGGAATCAAAAGATACAACTTGAAACATTAGTGCTGAAGAAGGAGGAAACTATTATAATGCTTGAAAAACAAATTAATGAGTTGAATATAATTATTAGAAAACCCGTTTGGCCAACAATAGGCCTAAATAAAAAACACAATGATTTAGGCCTACCATTAAATCAAAGTTTACCTGTAGTACTTTCTACACCAAATAATGTCCGGAATAAAAAAAGTAAAAAATACAACACCTAATCTTGAAAACTATTATTCTGTACATAAAGATGTTGAAATCAGCAATCGTTATGAAGCACTTGCGGTGGAAGATGATGATGTGACTGCAGGAGAAGAAAAAGGGAAAGAAGATACAACAAAACTGTCTCATCCAAATAACTTTAGGCCTAAAACCATGAAAAGTAAGAAGAAACTACTTATATGTGCTGATAGTCATGGCCGTGACTTGGCATGGCATTTAAATACAGTGCAAAACACACATGAAGCAGTGGGTTTTGTCAGGCCTGGTGGTCTCACTAGACAAATTATTAATGAAAATAATATCAACCAAGAAAACCAAAACAAAAGTGATGTGTTGGTGTTAGCTTGTGGAAGTAATGACGTAGCAAAAAACGAAGCAGATAAGGTTTTTGAGACTCTCACAGAAATTTTAAATAAAGCCAAAAACACCAATGTAGTTTTAGTAGACCTTCCAATACGATATGACTTACCACAATGGTCATGTGTAAACAAAGAGGTCATAAAAACTAATGAGCGTCTTATAGAACTTAGTGAACAATATGAAAATGTCACAGTAGTTAAGGCAAGTGGGGCGTGCAGAGGTTTCCATACTAGACAAGGACAGCACCTTAATCACAATGGAAAGAAATGGCTAGCCAATCTAATCGCTGACCAAGTGATTTCATCGTCATTTTGTGCCAGAGAATGTCTGCGGAGTCAAGGAGAGGATCAACCACCTGTTCCAGGAACGGAGTCTTTGTTGCTGGGAAACGGTTCGCCACCAACACTCGACAGACAGCCTTAAAGTTATCTTCAACCAGTCTTAGTGTTTTTCATTGTAATATAAGGTCAGTTAGAAATAAGTTAGATGTACTTAATGTATTTTTAGTTGGCCTAAACTGTGATATATTAACGCTAAATGAGCATTGGCTGTTTGAGGAAGAATCCTCCTTATATGTTCCTCTTGGATATAATTTGGGTAATATTTGTGCAAGAAGTAGTAATCAAAACAGGGGCGGTGGAAGTGCTATTTTGGTTAAGCAAGGTATCGAGTTTCGAGCTATTGATTTAAAACAATTTTATCACGATAATATTTTTGAAGTAACTGCCATTCTTTTACCAAGTATTAATACAATTGTTACCACATTATACAGAACTCCAGATTCCAATATTCATCAATTTTTAACTGTCTTTGAATCCTTATTGCTACACTTGAATAAAAAATATAATGGGTTGAAATTTATAATATCAGCTGATTTTAATATCAATATTTTGTCAAAATCACAAGAAAAAGAACCATTTTTAAATTTATTGCGTTCTTTTGACTTTCACTGGTTGAATGAGGAGCCAACTAGAGGAGACAAGTGCTTAGATAATATTGTAACAAACTTTGACAGAAAGATTGTAAATTGCCGTGTGATAGAGCCTAATTTGTCGGATCATTCTGGGGTGTACGCACAGTTCAATGACATTTTTGCTCACAATGTAATCCCTAGCAGTTTTTCAACCAAGAATATAAGAGATTTGTCCCCCACAGCAATCTTAAATTTTAAAAACAAATTGTCTCAAATTGATTGGGTAGAGTTAAGTAACTTTAAGAATGCAGATTTAGCTTTTAAGAATTTTATTTTTCTATTGACAAATTCATTTAATGAATGCTGTAGAGTTAAGCAAATAAAAGTATTCCAAAGTACTTGTAAAAGGCCTAGTCTAAAATGGTATTCACCAGAGTTAAAGAATTTTAAAGAGTATGTCACAGCTTTTTATGATAGATATAAGAATAGTAAGGGTACAGAAAATGAAACGGTTTACAAACAAGAGTATTTAGTTGTAAAGAGAAAATATAAAAACAAAATTAACGATAGTAAGAAGGCTGCAAATGAACAATATATTTCAAATTCGACCAATAAATGTAAGGCAGCATGGAATTTAATAAAAAATGAAATGTACTCTAAAGCAAGAAAGCATGAAGAGTTATTGGACTCTGATACCTTCAATAATTTTTTTGTTAATGTAGTTAGTAATTTAAATAGTTGTAAGGATAAAATGTATCAAACAGCAGTGCTATAGAATTTACAAAGAAATTTGTGCTTAACTGTAAAAGTAACTGTAATTTTTTAAAGTGGCAGAGAATTGATGTTATGGATGTAATGAAAAGTGTTACTAATCTAAGTTCATCATGTAGTGAGGATTTTTATGGTTTGTCGAATAGAGTCATGAAAGAAATTATTCCTGAGATAGTGTTACCTTTGACGAATCTGTTCAATAATATGCTGGAGCAAGGAGTGTATCCAAGTGCGCTTAAAGTCGCCAAGGTGATACCAGTTTATAAAAAGGGGGACAAACTGAGCCCTTCAAGCTATCGACCAATCTCTCTTGTTCCCATAATAAGTAAAGTATTTGAGTCATGCATTAAAAGTCAACTAAGTACATTTTTTATTAGTAATAATTTATTTTGTAATGAGCAGTATGGTTTTATGCCGGGGAAAAATACAGTCAAAGCGGTAGAGTTTATGATAGATAAAGTGTTAATGAACTTTGAAAATAAACTTTTGTCATCTGCAATATTAATTGATTTAACTAAAGCTTTTGACTGTATGAATCACAAGCTCCTGGCAGAAAAATTGTTTTGTTATGGTGTTAGAGGTAAGGAATTAAGATTAATTATGTCATATTTAGAAAACAGAGTACAAATGGTTGTCCAGGGTGATGATAAATCTAGCTTCAAGGAGATAAAGATGGGTGTGCCTCAGGGATCTGTACTTGGACCTTTACTTTTTGTTATTGCTGTTAATGACTTTGCCTTTAATGTTCCTTGTACATCAATATTATATGCAGATGATACAACCCTTTTTTATTGCAACAAGAACTTATATGAACTCAAAACAATGGAAAATAAAGCACTAGAAGTAGCACAAAAATGGTTCAAGGCAAACTTTTTAATTGTAAACGGTCAAAAGACTGAACAGATAACATTTTCATTGAATTATGAGATTTATAATGACGTAGCACCTGTTAAGTTGTTAGGGATACATGTTGATAGTAGGCTAAGTTGGGATTTCCATGTTGAACAACTATGTAAAAAATTGTCAAGAGTTATTTTTCTTCTAAGAAAATTGAAAAACATTGTTAGTGAGAACATGCTTATAACTGCTTATTATGCTTTTTTTCATTCTCATCTAAGATATGGCATAACCTTGTGGGGTAATTCTTCTGATGCCCAAAAGGTTTTTATATGGCAAAAAAAGGCAGTGAGAGTAATAAAGAATGTATCTGACAGGGAGTCATGTGTGCCACTTTTCAAAGATCTAAAAATAATGACTCTTTCAAATCTATACATTTTTTCCTGTTTAATGGATGTAAAGGAGTTGCTAAATAAATTTACCATCAGAAAAGAAACCCATAATTACTCTACTAGGAAAAATTACCTTCTTGATTTGCTTTCACTTAGACTTGAAAAAACTAGAAGTAGTCATATGTACATGAGAATTAAACTGTTCAATAAATTGCCAGAAAATGCATGGTATGTACCCTTAAAAAAGTTTGAAAATTTGATAAAAATATGGTTAAAGGAAAATGTTTTTTATACTATAGACGAATTTTTGGCCTGTGATATTAGTACTTTAAGAATTTTATGATAGTTATCTGTTATTATTTTTTATCATTTTATCTGCAACTAATTATTAAGAAACTGTTATTGTTATTATCTTTGTTTTTGTTGCTGTTATATTGAAGTTATATGTGAAGATAGATTAGTGACTTTGTCAATTGCACATTTTGTGTTTAACGACAATAAAAATTCTTGATTCTTGATTCTTGATTCTAATACTTCGATTCTTCCATCATCCCGTCCTAACTCTGGGATAATGAAGTGGGAGTCATAGCCGCTAAGATTGTGTAACACGACAGGGATAAAGTTTGGCAGTTTGTAATTTATATTGCATGAATTACAAGCAGCTCCTCTGTATAACCCTGTCAGGTGATCGTGATCTCTTACTTTTTGATTTTCTTCACTGAAGCTCTTCTTGCATAAATAACATCTTGTTGCCAAATTGTATTCTTCTTGTTGATTTTGATTCAAAGGTTCCATAGGTAAAACATTACCGTATAAGCGTTGTACCTTTTCAGCAATGTCATACAACTGGTCTACGAAATGCTTAGCGGCTTCTTCCCCACGGTAGAGTATCGGAGTGGATGTTAAACCATAGTCTTGCAACTGTTCTTCAGGCAAAGTTGATTTCACCAATAAGCAAAAACTGTTAGGTTGATGCAATTGATATTTGGTTCTTCTAGTCACCTCACCATCCGGAAGCTCCTGTGGTACTAACGTGGATTCGAAATCTGCGTAGACAGCTACTGGAATCCGATATTGGTGAACTGTTTTGTTGAATTTGATGAACGCTCGAGATGGCGGCGGCAGACTTCACTTCACAGTTGACTGTCACAGTTCACAGTTGAAGATCTTCACTTCATAGTTGTCATTACAAAGTCTTTGGTGTTCCTTCAACCACTCCGATCCTCCATGTTTTAAATCTTTATTTGTAAAACAAAAGCATCTCTTACACACTGTCACTCTAATCTTCTTTTTGGTAATTGTCGTGCAACCAAAGCTTCAAAATCTTTTATCCACACATAATGTGAAATTTCACCTTTAGTTATCAATAATAAATCAGTATGGTTTCTTTGCTTCACTTTTTTAACTCGTAGTGGATACACATTGTTCGAATCATCTAAGCTGAACACGTTAACAGAAACACCTGGATTTTGTTTCTCAAATTTTGCAATTTGATTAAGACTCACAGGATACGACATTCCTCGGAAGTTGTAGCGGTGTTCGTTTTCATAATATTCCCTACCAACTCTACAAGGATTATGTTTTACATACTTAGTTAGCATCGCATACTTAAAACATTCATTATCCCCGTTTGTAACATTTCTGCAAGAGTTGGTGTCTTTAATTTTCTTTGGTAGAGGGATAAAGCTGCTACCCCTCATACCATATCCATGCTTGTGAACCCTCACATCCATACCTTCGATCGATGATAGCGTCCAGCCAGATCCTCTTCCTTCATGTTCTTGGAGTTTCATTAGCAGTTCATTCAAACATTCTTCTAGAATTTCATTGATATCAGATGTGGTTGTAAGGGTTCGGTTTTTAGCAATGAATGCTCTCGGTGAGTTTTCACCATCGGTATTAGTAAACATAGCCTCCAACACCAATCCAAATTTAATAAAGTTCAATCTTGCCAATTCTTCCATCAATGTTTTTACAACTAAATTTTTAGCTTGGGTTATAAAGTTTTCCAATTCCAATTGCACATTATTAATTTTGAAATGAGTTACAACTGGTCCTGGCAAGGCTGTGGTGCGCAGTTGTCTTATATCTTCCACTTCTTCTGTATCCTCTTCTTCCATATCCTCTTCTTGGGTACGCAGTTGTTTTACATCTTCCACTTTTTTTCTTCCATTTCCTTTTCAATAAATCCTCCAGCTGTAGATGGTCCAGCTCCGGCAAATTGAATAACACTTGGTCTTCTTCTTTGCATTAACTGTAAATAGCTAGCCCAGTCCTCCTGCTTCTGGGGTTTTTCCAATAACCGATCAAACGCATCCAAGTCTTCTTCACTTACAACAATCTCTTCTTTTCTGTTCTCTTCATGATGCAATTCTCGGTGTAAAACAAAGATATCTTCGTCTTGGAAAAACTCACCACAAATATCGCAAAGGGCCATTTTTTACAGTTTGGCTTTGAGTGTGCACTCGGTGAATGTCCACGCAATAATGAGCAGCGCGCTCAACCGGGTCCCCTTTATACCCGAGGTTGAAGGGTGGGGGAAGGTGACGTCATATACATCCGGTTTATCAATCATGTAGTAGATTTGGCTTTTTAACACCCATTTTCAATATATTCTTCAACAGGCTTAATAAAGCAATGATGTTTGGTCTAAATCCACTACTTTGTACAAGTTTTTTCAAAAATGTCTGTTTGAGCAAGTTTATATGGGTCAAGGTCATTTGGAATTATTATTTTCAGCGGGGATAGAGCACTAAGCAGCATCAATTACTACAAAGTGCTCTATCCCCCGCTCACATTTTTTGTTTTAAATTCTTACAAAGGTGAAATATCACCGGTATTACCTCCAGAATAGGAAGAATTCTGTTGCGATGGAGCGATGGAAGTGGTGTATCCAATCCAATTGGTTTACCATTTTTATACCCTCACCAACTATGCATTTATGTGGGTCAAGGTCGCATAAAGATACCCTTTGAGCGGGGGATAAACCACTAAGCAGCATGCTAGTCCATTGCCGCAAAGTGATCTATCCCCCGCTCTGTTCTACAAAACCTCAATCAAGTCCAAGTTCAAGTCCTAGTTTAACACTTGGTTGGGAGAATTACATTAGTTTGATGCTTATTTCTACCGTTACACTTGCTCCATTCTCAAAAAGATATAAATAATATAATCCTGGATACTGTTTTGTTTCACGTCCTGCATGTTCCTTAATAAAGTCAAAAGCCAATCTTTTTGAATATTCATTATGAAACACTTCTCTCACACAAACAAGAATTTTTTCTTCCACCAATTTCAGTTGAATTGATGATAGTTTGCTTACATCATCCTTGTCTATCAGGGGTAGCTTGTAGGTGAAAGTATTTGGTGGTAGTTTTCGCGTTCTGTCAAGTAAACAACAAGATTTTTTATACAATTTCTTCTCATTGTCTGTAATACTATTAATACCAATCAGATTATAGTACGAAGGTTTATAAGGTATACGACGAGACATTTTTGGTCACCGGTCTTCTTAAGAATGAGCTCCTGGACAGCCACTTCCAACGAAAGGTGGAGCGTGAATGAGAAGTGCGTGCAACCTGACCGCCTTATATCCCCACCAGCCAAGGGCTACCCCACCTTGGGGGGGGGCACTTCTCGTCCGGAGCAAAAATCTTTTTGGTCAAGGTAAAAAATTTTTCCGAAAAAAAAGTTCGGGGGGGGGTGGGGGAGGGGGAGGGGGGGTCATTACTATATTTAGGTCAAGGTCACGAAAAAACTTTAAAAAAATTAAGCCCCACCTGGGGCATTTAGGTTGCCATCGCTGTAGCCTCCTAAGAGACCCAACTATGACAACAAGGCAACATCCAATGTCGTGTACCCTTCGCCACGCGAGACTTGTAAACATTTACTGCATTGTCTTTTTAATAGCTAACAAAGATTCGTTAACATAATTTTGAGTTTCCATGAGGAAACAAACTGAGGACACCCTAATGGCTTTCGTCCTCGGTCCGAGTGCAGAGGCCGCCACAACCTTTTGCATGCCAGCGTACAAACGGACATACTCCCACAACCCCAGCCGCAACCTGTTGCATGCCTGAGAGGAGCCTAACAATACTTCAAACTGACTTTACACGGGGGCCTACTCCCGTAACCCTATCTTTAATATTTTTAATTTAGCGATGCAGTAAGTTTTTACAAGTCCTTTGTGGGTCAAGGCCACACGGACATTAAAAAATTTCGGCCCCCGTACATCCATGGCGAACCACAAATGTTCGGGGGCCTTGGGGACAAAAAACACAAATAGCTAACAAAGTTTCATTTACATAATTTTGAGTTTCCAGAAGGGAAACTAACTGAGGACACCCTAGTGGCTTACGTCCTTGGTCCGAGTGCAGAGGCCATCGGCTCATTACCCCCGTATAAGCATACAAACGGACCAACTCCTATTTCTCAGCCGCATTGAAGCATGCATGAGAGGAGCCTAACAATTATAAAAAGTGGCTTTACACGGGGGCCTACTCCCGTTCCCTGTCTTTACAATTTACTTTATGAGCATTGAAAATGCTCAAGGGGGGAATACTAAAACAAGCGTATACACTTTAGATAAATATAACACACTTACAACACATACTTGAGCTCAACGTAGTCAATGCTGGAACAAGCACATACACATTAAACACATATGACAAACAAGACACACAGGATAAAAGACACACAGGAGACATAGGGTACAAGTTAAACACTCTCATATACAACAATTCCCAATACCCAAACGCAAGCGCAATATCTTAGAACTAATACAAGTCTTAAAGTTAGAGTAGACTTCGCTAAACAGTGAAGGCGCCTTTCAGTGTTTAGTGAGGCCTATGGCGGTCCGTCCCGATCGTTCACGTTCAACGCGCGGGAGCGGACTGCGAGCCGGCTGTGGCCGGGCCGCCTTATATCCCCACCGGGGCTGCCACGCCCAGGATATCAGGGGTGGGGGAGGGGGTGGGGGTGGGGGGGGCTCGCACTTTTTGTCGGGGGGGGGGGGGGGGGGTCAGGTAAGTTAAGTGGGTCAAGGTCACCCACAACACTTGTACTCTAAGTGTTGGCTATACCCCCACCACAACTGGGTCCCTAGGCTGCACAACACTGCTTCGCCAGTATGTCTCCGGCTTCCATGCGGTGCGTCTCGCTGTTCTCTACCTCTCTATATGTAAGTAATTTTACAAGTTCTGAATGTAGGTCACTACACTTTAACTCTGGGACGATATCGACTTGTAGTATTTCAGTGTTTTGACTCAAGGTCATCCCACTTTAACTCTAGCACGTCGGTTATCGTACCAGAGGTGCTCAATAGCCTAACTTGTAATGTTTAGGGTGGCGTTTGCACGCCACGTGGTATCGCCATGAGTGTCCAGTCCAAATTTTAAGTTAAATTAATTTTACTGTAATCTTTTCCAATTCCAATTCGTTTTGCCAAAGACTACGGTGTCGCTTTATAAAGTGGTATTTCTCTAAAGTTATAGGGGATTGCAGGGATACAATTAGTTTATTTAGGAGACTCTTTATCTTAGAGTTTAGCACAATTTCCACTTTGACTTTGCTTCCTCGACTCTCACAGCCTAAGCTGTACAGAAATGTTTCTTCTAGCGCCAACTCGGGCCAAGAGAACAGTGTGTTGACTGTAGGACAGCTCATGGTGAAGTGATGCGATACTCCAGCGTACAACCTCACCTTCCCCCACCACTGTGACCTTCCCCCACTCCTGCCTTTTCCCCCGCCACTTTTCCCTTGACTCATGCGCTACCAACAATCTCTCAGTATTGTGCGGACTTTTGTGAGGGGAAGCCATGTCGCAGGACACTTTGGGTAAGAAACTTAGCCGTGTTAAGACTTTATTAGTTGCTCACTGTCCACCGCTCAAAGTCAAAAGGGTTTCAACTTTGGCTAAGTGGCGAAAACTGTTGCGCGGACACCCTAAGTTTTATACCAAACGGACTAATGTAAGTTTTACTGATGAAGATTTGTTTAAAATATTGGATGAAATGACTTTTCCTTGCAAAGTTCAGTTAGTTACTCCCATTCCTGACAGTTTAGAGTCTTAGTCTTTTGAACCAATATACCTAGAGTGCGCGGGGCTGGACAGTCAGTCGCTCGGTGTCTGTCGTAGGGTGCACATCGCGGTTGTAGTACTGGTCTAAAGGGGGCTGCTGGCTCACTTCAAGGTCAAACGAGCGGTGTCACATGACGGTTTAGGCTGAGTCACGTTGCAAACTTGCAGTTTCCTCGGCACTTTTGCTGTTTCTTGTCTAATTTCGCTCCAAGTCGTCAAGGTCATGGGAACCTGACTGAAACTCGGAGCGTAGTGTGAGAAACAGCAAAAGTGCCGGAAATTTTTAGGTTTCAGCATGACCTTGACCTTTTGTGACATCTATGACGTCATCTTGGTGACGTAAGGGGTGATGACGTCATCGCCACGTCATTTCTGCAACGTCGTGGGTGTGACGTCACAGAATGACGTAATTTGTGATGACGTCATCGATTGCGTCATCGATGACGTCATCAATGACGTCATCGGTGAGGTCATTGACCTCGATGACGTCATCGCTCGGGTGACCTTGAAGTGAGCCAGCAGCCCCCTTTTTCCACTACTGTGGTTCGATCTTTGAAGTCGCAAAGTCTAGTGTGTCTAGTACAATCTATTCGTTATGATTATGTAGTTTATTTTTCACTACCGAGTATCGAAAACATTCTCTACATATTTGCTTCCTTCCCATTTTCCAACATTTACAATATTTTCAAAGTTTTTTTATAATTATCGGTGTCCTTTAACGTAAACCTTTTTAAATTCCTTTTATGGACTTTTTTAGTTATTATGTTCCAGAAAATATTATACAATGTTTTCCATTGTTCTATAACAAACAATAACCACTTTTTGGGTTTTTAGGTACGTGACTGTGACCAAATACATGATTTGTATGCATACAGTTGGGATTGAAACTAATGTGTAGATAACTCCTTTCTATTCAAATGTTTTATTCCATTTTAAGAGATCTTGACAGGCAAATTTTACAAGTGTAAAATAACTATTTTTTTAATTAAAATGTTTTAAAAATAAAATTTTTTTTATTAGGCTAGAATTTTCTGCATTATAGGTGCGAAGGGTTGGGTTTGTCGGCGAGCCGTGGTGCGCTGCTGCCTATTGTGGCACGGTTTCTATACCGCTAATGTATATCCGACATCCCCTGATATACACCTTTACGGTAATGAACCACTCTCAATACCTGGGGACTTTACCTGCCTCGCTCAGCCGTAGACACAGTCGACACATAGAACGAATATCTCAGACACTGCTTCTAGCTGCAATGTTATCTTGACACAACTACAATAAAATTCACGAAACTAATCGAAGATTTAATTACACAAGACTAGGTTTTTGGACTATCTTACCACAAGCTTACTCTGTAAGTAGATGCCTCGCTTTCCGCCGCTCTCATGCTTCGTTTTCTTTTTCTGCTCTATGTTAACGTTCCTTATACACGTTATTAATTGTACATCCATGACACAAAAAATACTGTATTTTAATCAAACGTTAGCTTTAATCACAATTTTCCAAATAAATATTTCGTCCCTTTGTCTTTCCTTATGAATCTATACTAATTTAATACGCCAAAGCTCAACCAATTTTCAAGTTTTCGGTGTCGTTGGAAAGGGCTTGGTCTGTTTCCACCAAAACTTGATGAGAATCGGACCTAAAGTAAGGGTGCTATCCACAAATTCAATTTTACATTTTTTTCATTAGAATAACATTAGAATTGGGTTGAGCGTTTTAAACATCTGTTAATGTACAGCTGTAAATACGAGTAACTTTTGGTGATTACTGATACTGTTTTCACAATATTGGATTGGTCGGATGTCGTTGATTTAGAACTAAATGTAACTTTTGTATACTGTATCAAAATAAGTAGCTTGATTTCGAGCAACATGTTCTCTAGTAATTTTAATTTTGGTTAGACTACTTTTTTCCCAAATGTATTTTAGAATAGGCCTACCTCCAAGTTCTTAGTACCAATGTTCCTCATTTATACAAAACCAAATTGGATTAGTCTTATGACAACATTATTAAGAACCAAGCCCAATTGTTGTAAATCACCTTTATTTGAATCTCAACCCAACTGCTGTACATTAACCAAAACTAATACCCCCAACCCAAAGAATAGACAATAACTGATGCTCAAACTCGATGCGCGGTGAAGTGGAGCGACTTTAAATTACTCTGGAATAAAACGAATTAGCTAACTTGATAAACAGGAGCCGTTATACGAGAGCGATGCTCTAGGAAAAACACGGAGAGCCCGAATTGAAGGGCGGCAGCACATAAATTGCAAGACTGACGCCGAGTTGGAGTTGGTCTACATAAATTTCGCCGGGCAATTTGTAATTAGGCGCCACTTCTTTTCTCGAGACCCGCGATAAAAAAGTTTCCAAACATGTTTTTCACAGTTTGCGAACAGAAATGAGGTGGCCGCTGATTAAAGTGGCACTGTGATGTTTTAATCGCAATTTCAACTTTGGAAGCGTTACGGTACGCCTCGCTGTGTTTTATGCTACGTTTCTGCGTAAGAGGAAATCTTATCATAGACAAATATAAAAATGTAAGTAGATTAACATCCATCGGTTGATATCTCAAAGTTATAAATACCTATAAGCCGTTATAAGTTGAAATTTAATTGTGGTCCTATTGTCGCGGCCACGAAATCAGGCTGGTCAATGATTTTGCAACGTTGCCAAATTTCCAGTGCTTATTAATTTAATCATATGGTTTATATTTATGTCAATGTTTTTATCTGTTTCATTAGATGATAGTTATTTTGATAATTTTTATAGAATGTACATTCAACATACGATCTAGGCAACGCTGGATGATTAGTGTTGCCAGTTTATGTATGGAAGTAAGCAATTTTCAACAATATCTTTCATATTTTGGTTCCATGTGACAACATCGCATTTTCAGTCACCCGCCTGATTTCGTGGCCGCTACTGTAGTATAGTTCATCGACAGGTATCTTTGTCTTTAAGAGCATGCACATTGCACATCAGTGTCAGATTAAATACGCTTTGACTAGTGTACTTGTTGCTCGAAATCGAGCATTTTATATAAATATCACATGTCATTGTAAAAATATTGCGTTTAGTACAAAATCAATGACATCCGACCTATTAGTGATCAACAAAAGCCACAGTTATTTACACCTGTGCATTAACAGATGTTTAAAATGATCAACCAAATACCAATGTTATTCAAATGGAAAAATTGAAAATTTCAATGATGGATAGATCTTTTATTTTCAGTCCGATTCTCATCAATTTTTTGTGGAAACCACTTCAGACGAAGCCCTATCCAACGACCCCAAAAACCTTTGAACCGGTTGAAGTTTTTAATTAAAAATAATATTTATTCTAATCTATATATTAATAGTCAAGCATGTTTTTCCCCCTTTTTCTCAGCCCTTGTGCATAGAAGGAGAAATCCGCGCGCACCAATAGAAAGCTATAGTCCTGTAGATGAGCAGAATCCCATTGTAATTCACAATTCCAGGGTTACGCCCCACAAGCTTTCAAAATTCCAACGTTAATCTTATGGACGAAGGATAATTGATTGAATCAATAGATAGCTGTTGTAAAAACAACTGCTAGAAAAACAGGAAGAACAGATGTTTCAGTTATAAAATTTTTTAAACTTCTTTGGTCACACCAACTGCAATTTTGATCGAATTTCGATCAAGAGGCGATATCTAGTGCTTAATAATGCCGGAAAGTTTCATTACAATCTGTCTAGCGGTTTCGGAGTCCATAGACAACAAACATATATACATACATACTTCATCTTTTGTAGGTATAGATAACGTTCTTATAATACATTTTCAGGATTTAATTTAATATATATCAATTAATAAACAAACATTTGTATAAAAGTGGGTTATTGCTTGTAGCCGATTTAAACATTTTTTTATAGTTTTACCCATTATATATACAATAATATACAAAATCTCATAACCCGACAGGTTTCTGGTCCCATATTTGATTGATGGGTGAAAGAGCCTACTATATGTTTAGGCTAACATCTGTACAAATCTTAACCATAGTGATTCCAAACTATTTAAAGTCATAACCATCTTTCCTGCATATTCAGTGAACTGCGCTCATAAATGTTATATTCTATTCACAACAACCCGGTACTCCATGGGGCCCGAATTGTTTTAATTTTATGCACCGGGCCGCAGCGGCTTCGCCGCGCTCCGTTAATATTTGATCCCGTGCAAGAACTGAATTAACGCGCAAACTCGTGGGAAATAACATGTCTGCATTTATGAATGAACGTGTTGAGCTGTTTTTAGTCGCCGCTTGCGTGAGAAATATATAAACAAAAAGTAAGACGGAATCCATAAATATTCTAGGGTAGAAATCAAGGATAAATCGATATTAATAAGCAGCGGAAAATAATGTCAATGCCGAATTGAAAATAATGAAAATTTTGCTTAATGACAACAAACAATACGAATGAATCATTCCAATATAATATTTTGCTTCTCATCACAGAAATTAAATAATACTCAAAGTTAATATAGTTCATACAGTAGCCTATCCTTGCTAATATTAGGCTATAAATGTGAAAGCATGGATGTTTGTTACGCTTTCACACAAAAATTACTCGACGAATCATCATGAAACTTTGTACACATATTCTGGGAGGTACTAGAAGGAGCATAGGATACTTTTTATTTAAAAAAATATTTTTATAAGAAATAAAAAAATTAAATAAAATTTTTTAAAACAATTTATTATATGAAAGTAATAAAAGATTACTAAAAGTAAACCTATAGATTCTTTGTAAAAAGCTGTTTAATTCTTATGATTGTGAACTTTAATATGGATACTGTAGTTATAAATGTTATTTTATGACAGTTGTGGCATATATCTTTATTCAATAAGAATAACATTCTTCCCTCATTTAGGGTTGCCTAAGACAAAGAATACTTATACAGTTTAATTTTGATATATTAGATAAGAGTTGAAATGAAGATTTGAAAGAAGATTTCACTAGAAGAGTTCACACTAATATTTTGAATATAAATGGTGTCTTAAAATTTTGATTGAGTCTTTGAGAATACTTGCTGAAATTTGAATTAATAATTTTGAAGGTAGTCCGAATTGTTTGCAAAAATTCACTGTTGATTTAGGAATAGTTCCTCTCGCAATAACTGAATTCAAGAAATGAGAATACAAAAATTAACTGTAGATGTATTAATTTGCTTATTTAGATTCTTTGTTAAACCAATAAATAGTTTTTGTTTGCATGGACTAAATAAAAAAATGTTTGTAATTCAAGAATTTTTAATATAACCATACATCCTAATCTGAGGGCCATGAACTAAACTAAATAATTTGAGGAAAAATAGCTTATTAACTTCAATTACTCTTACAATAATTTGAGATTCAAAAGAGCTATGCATTTTGTAAACCTAATAAACGGTATATTTAATATAAACTTTATACTCGCAATAAGAATTTTTTAAAGTTATTCTCTCATTTCCTAAAACATGCATGCAAAATCTATAGCTTTTAAAAAACATCTTTCCACAAAAAAAAAAAAAAAAAAAAAACACAATTTTACTAGGGCTTCCTGCGCAAATTGTGAATTTTGTAGGCTAATATTTCTTTATGTTAATGAGAATCTCGCCCTCAGTACTTTAAACTTTAAACTATCAAGGAGAACTTTTGTATGAAAACAAAAATGTGTCTCATTCAACAACATTCATTTTGATTATGCAGTGACCGACGATCTATTTTTGTTTTCAACCTGACTTACAAATTCATCTCAGGTAATCAAGTTGTATATGGTTGTACACAATCCACATTATTTAAAAACCTCATAATGAAAGTTGGTCAACATTGTACAGCGCTTTCTAAAAATAAATTTAAAGGCCAGGATTGTTCTTCAGGGCCGAAAATCAGGGGGCCGAATGAAAATGAACTTTGTAATCACTATTCTCACCCGCGCTAGATCATGAGCTTTAAAATGACACCTTAATTTTAATAATTGGTTAAGTAGGTCGAGAGAAAAAGGGATGTAACAGAGGAGACCCTTTTAGAAACAAGAATATGGAGATATACTATCATACATGCTTACATTTCTTTTTATTTCCTTGAAACACCGACGTACCGATATGGTATGTATTTTAAGGTGAGTGTGACTTGAGGGTGAGTATGATGGATAATATGAGGTGTAGCTTTGTTACTGACTAATAGAAGCTGATTAATTTTGTCTGTAACATTAATTAATAGCCCAAGGATTTTTTTCGGAGTAAGGTCAGGGGATGGCATGGAAAATATTGCAAAATATATTGGCTTTCCAAAAGTTATTTCACTTTTTCAACTAAATTTACAACATGGTACGTATTTAAAGATCTCCTTCCGTAGTCCTATATATTGTTAATATCCTCAGTGGAAAAGAAAAACCCTAGAGAACTGTATGTAATATTTAAAGTTTATATACTCAAATGTAAACATACAATTAATGAAAGGCAGCTGGATGAATTATCGAACGATCAAAAAACACTAACTTTTCTCAGGATCGAACCGGCTTCAGATTCAAAGGTAAGCACTATAACTTACATACAGCCTACCTAGTATAGTTAAATAATATGTGCATTTAATTAATTTAAAAATATATGTATAATCAATTTATTACGGAATTTATTAGTTGTTAAGTAATGAAAAACTTGAATTATTTGAAAAGAAATATTTCTTTTTCAAATGACAGTGGCACAATGATTTATAAAGAACAATGGACAGTGAGTTTCATTGTTGCTGAGGAATTACTCTCGCCCGATCGTCAATAAATATTGATGACTTCACCGATATCGCCAACTAATGTTGATCACTTCGCTTCATCGTTGTTTTCCACAGGAATTTTTGCTACGGCAATTTCCTATTGTTTCCGGTCGTTTCTTTCTTTTGTTTACTTGTATAAGTCTGAGAGGAAACGGTTCTTATTCTTCGTTCGCTTGAACGATATTTTAAAGTATCCGTGCATTGGAAGTGTATAAAATTGTAACAGCGTCTATTTTAAATTTTGTATTGTATTACACCTACTATATTAGCATACAGATAATTCAGAAAAATATTTAGTATACCTTACAATGACTCAAAGAATAAATTGTCAGAGCCACCCTTTATTTGAAAAAAATTCTTCTCGAAATATATTGAATTGAATTATTTGTTTTAGTACAAATCCATTACAAAATTTTTCTGAACACATTTACATTAATAGGTCATGTCTAAGTTTTTCGACAATATTTGGATATTTTACAACTTAAAAGGGTGAGACAATAGTAGTGTTACAATAAATTTTCATATGAATCATCTATTTTTACAATAATCCAGTTTTGAAAATCTTGGCAGAATTGATTCTGGAGTTCCACTGGACCGATTTTAATTTTTAAGATGTCGTTGGAAAGCTCTCATCCTGTAGATTTGCCAAAAAATGAAAGTTTGATGTTTTTTAGTATTTATGGTGAAAAAATAAAAAACATGTGTTCCATAAAAAATACATTGGAAACAGGTTTTTTCGATTTTTTCATTTGAAGGCACTTTTTGGCTGCCTTTATTGCTGTTATTCAAGAAATGCTTAAGAGTAATTTGTAGGAATTTAATTCTCTTTCAGAAATTACCATCCACTTTCGTCGATTTCCTCGCCGTTCAAAAGTTATTTACAAAAAACCAAAGCTACTACCAGTTTTGTTTGTGTTTCAAAAATACTGAGTTAAGAGAAATCTTAGGGCAATCAAATCTGAGTTCCACTGGACCGATTTTAATTTTCAATATGTCGTTGGAAAGCTTTCATCCTGTATATTTGCCAAAAAATATGAAAGATTGATATTTTTCAGTTTTTATGGCGACAAAATAAAAAAAAAACATGTTTTGCATAAAAATACATTGAGAACGGGGTTTTACGAATTTCTAATTTGAAAGCAATTTTTTGCTGCATTTATTGTGGTTGTTTAAGAAATGCTAGATGGTAATTTGTAGGAAATTTGATTCTCTTTCAGAAAATCATCTTCCACTTAGGTCGATTTCCTCACCGTTTACAAGTTATTTACAAAACACCAAAGCTACTATCAATTATTTGCGTTGGAAATTTAGTTTTTAAAATCTTGGGGCAATCGAATCTGGAGTTAGAGGATATTGTCTCTGGATATTGAAATCTGGAGTTAGTCTGGAGTACTGGACCGATTTTTAATTTTTAAGATGTCGTTGGAAAGCTCTCATCCTGTAGATTTGCCAAAAAATATGAAAGTTTGGTGTTTTTTAGTATTTATGGTGAAAAAATGAAGAAACATGTTTTCTATAAGAAATATTGAAAACGGGTTTTTACGATTTTGTCATTTGAAGGCAACTTTTGGCTGCTTTTATTGCGGTTATTCAAGAAATGCTTTTGATTAATTTGTAGGAAATTGAATTCTCTTTCAGAAAACTACCATCCACTTTGGTCGATTTCCTCATCGTTTAAAAGTTATTTACAAAAAACCAAAGGCTCCGTTTTTTTAAACCTGATCCTTCAAGGGAGAGATGGTGGAGGGGGTTTGTTTATATTTGCTACTATCTCATTGGCTGAAGCCTTTTGGTTTTTTGTTGTTTTTTTGTTGTTTTTGTTTCATTTTACTGTTGCATAACAGCTGGTAATTTCATATGACAACATATTGTGTATCAGTTTTACAATATTATTGGCAACAGTTGCTTTTTAATCAGTTTACTTTAGAACTGTTACTTTTTAACAAGTATATAATAGGCTTTAAAACATAACAGCTGACTAGGAGTTACTGAAATGTATTATAAGTTATAAAAAACCGTTATTGAAGTAAATCTGCTACTCGAACATCTTTGTCACGAGTTTAAATGTTTTGTTTACAGTTTAAATGTTTTGTTTACAGTTTAAATCTTTCCCCCGCCCCAATTTTCTCGAGAAGGATCAGGTTTAAAAAAAACGGACTATACTACCAATTTGTTTGCGTTGAAAAAATACTGTGGTAGAGATATTTTTATTAAGCTTTGTACAGCAAAATCTAGAGTATTGGGCCAATTTTAATAATCTTTTATGTGTTGTCGGAAAGCTTCATCTATGTATATTTACTAAAAAATGTGAAAGTTTGATGTTTTTCTTAGGAGTTATGGTGAAAAAGTTAAAAAGATAAACATTTTATTCCTTTAAACTGTGTCTGATCACATGGAACACATGTTATTAATTTATAACAGCTGATTGATGCATTGTTGTGTCCTTGACTTTTCTTTGTTTACATTTTGTTGTTTACATTTGGGATTTGTGGTTGTGAGTTCCTTACGTTTTGTTGGCGTTTCAATAAAGTTATGTGCTAAAGCAGTGTGTGGTTTTAAGCGGTATGTGATTTTTACAATCATAAATTGTTATTTGAAAACTAAATTAAATTAAATCAAACTAAATTAATATAAAACGTAACCGTTGCGTTTGATTTTTTTAAAATTATTGTATCTAGAGAATAATTTTCTTTCTCAAATAAAATTTCAATATTGAAAACCAATACTACAATTGTTTTTTATTTATTTCACCGGAAATAGCATATAGTTACACTTTTTCTAGAGACCATTGTATTTAACCACAACGGGCTTTGTTCCTAGTAATAAAATAAAATAAATTCCACAAGGATTAAAGGTCCTAAATGATAGAGTGCAATGCAGTCAACCCGAATTTTCAATACGGTAATTTTTTAATGTCTTGTGAAGGGTTCAAAGGTAGCCTATAGTGTGAAAAGCATATATCAAGCTATCCTCATTCCTCATCTCCAAAACGTTTAGCAAAGGATTTCCTCAAACCAAACCTCAAAAGGTCAAGAATCTTGAAGATTGTTACATTCTAAGGAGTTTCTTTTTAAATTTTATAATAATTGAAAGTTTGCAAGTTTTGACTCTGGTGTCCTTTTTAGATTTAGTTTGTGACATTGGTTTTACTAATTAAGATCTTTAATTTTATATACATAAACTCGCCTACGGCTCGATGGGGGCTCCGCCCCCATGCCCCCTTAGGGGCTGGCCTAAATTTGTAGAATAATTAATTTAAAGTCAAGTATGTAATAAGTTAGTTCCACGGAAGAGCTATACGTTGAAGACAGTAACAAAACGGTTTAATACAAATTGTGTCACAAAATGCACAATCAATAGTAAAAAAAGCTTTGAAAAACTCCTATAAGTCGGTTTTAGTACCCCTTCGTAATTAAAATTCGTTAACAAGATTTGAACTGCGAAATGATAATAATTTACGTAATATATGTAAATATTTCTAGGTTATGCTGGATGTAGGGTCCACCCCCAATTGGTTACCCCAATTCCGTAATTACTATAAAAATTACTATACAACTTTCATGCAATGAGGCTAGTTGAGGGCTCCACTCCAATACCACTCATTGTGTTCGCTGTATAACCTACGGCTCTTTGTTTAAATCCCCTTCTTAGTTCCCCTCATTTCAATAAAAAAATAAATAATAAAAAAAATTGAGAGTTGTGAAATAATGCTTAACTATGTATTATATTATTCTAGGTATTACGATCAGAATTGTTTGTGTAAAAAAAATTGGAGATACTATTATGATAACTTATGACTGGAGTGTATTTCAGAAGGAATGGAAGTGGGGAAAAATATCTGTTTTGATGGAAGTAGGTTGTACCACAAAACAGGAAGGCAAAAGAACGATATTTGTAGTTTAATAAATATATACTTTACGTTAATCTAGTTGTATTTTTGCTGTAGGGTTAGATGGAAAGAAGTTTCAATTAAAGGAGTTAAATTTGTGGTTATTGTTATAGTTTTAGTTAGGAGTAGTAGTAAAAGAAACAAAAGTTAAGCCTTCTCTTAAGAATTGCATCTGGCGTATTCAGTTCCCCCACGGGGAGGCCGGGGAACACAGGAACCCTGTGTATGTACATAATTACAAATCCTTAAAATAAATACTCACCGGGCAGTCTCCTCTATACCTCCGCCTCTACACTTGGTCTGGAACGTCAAAGAGTCTAGGTACGGCACAGAAAGAAAGTAAAGGGCCAAACGTTTAATCAAACTCAAGACTTTTATAGATTACAAAAAATATTCTAAATTACTAATAAGATTAAAGTTGCCATTATGATGTTTGAAACAAATGTTAATCAAATGTATTATATTTGTATGTTGTAGAGATTTATTTTTTATAAGTTGTAGTAACAAAAATAATATAAAATTTTGATTTTTAAATTGTCGGTATTATAGTTAATTTTAAGAAGTTGTAAAATTGTAAAAGTTTCAATTATAAGAGTTGTAGTTGTTTTTATTGTCATAACTAGGAGTAGTAGTTATTCAAATTATGTGTCAAAACATTGTTAATTGAGAAGATAAATATTTTGGTTTCTAGATAAGAAACCTGTCATTAAATTAGTTCAGAGGAGTTAGTTGGCGCAAAATAAATCAAACAACTACAAAAAATAAATTAAATAGATTAAAAATACCATATGAACTAAAAGTAAAATACAAATAATATAAAAATAACCAATAATAGCGAAATAGTAGCCAAAAGAAGGATTCTTGGATCAATTTTAGGGTTGTAATAATTACATAAAATGAAATAGTCTACCTAACTTTTAATTACAACTATTAATAAAGTAACAACAGATATTTTAAATTGATTATGTGCATTTAGAAGTCATATTTTGGGTCTGGGTTTAATTATTATTGTTGGTTATAATAAAATTACCCAGTCTGCTGATCTGGCCAAGCATAAAAATGTCAAAGAACTTTATTTTAAATAATATTTTATCACAAAACATCAATTATCAAGTTATTAGTTTTACTATTCCATGCATATAAAAAAAAAAATCACCGTCATATTGTTAATTCGATGAAGTAAATATGAAGAAACCAAAATTTTGTATTTTAAACATTGGTCTATAAGAGAGTCTATAAGATATTATTGAGCTGAGACATGTTTGTTTAACCAAAAATAATCAGAGAAGATTTAAAAATGTTTCCCTAGTTATTCTTATAGGGAAAATCTAAATTTCAACCACCAGTGTTATTGTTTAAAATGAGTTTTGTATATTTTAAGAGGGGTATTAGCAATTTTGTCATGACGAAGACACAACTAATGTAACTTAGCTGTTAATTATCAAAGTAAACTGAAATCCAAATTTAAAGGTGTAAGTTTATTTTCTTAGTCTTCAATGATAAAAGAAGAAAATTGACCATTAATGAACTTCCAAGTTAGCCCACATGCAGCATTAGCTGCGCACTGGGAATTTACTACTGAAAGAAAGAATCAAAACGGTAACCGCCCTGGTGGTAAGGCTTAATAGCAATACATTCATACACCTTTATTAACATCAAGTTGATTGAAATGCAACTCCATTCTAAGAATATTATTAGTTACAAACACGGGTGTAGTTGAAAGAGATCATTTAAACACGAGCGAGAACTAAACCTGCAAAGTGATCTTCGATACCGACGCGGTGATACGGTGACACGGCTGAACTACGTTACCGACAAATCTATATGTTTTACCTTTTTTATAGATTAAAAGTGACAAATTTCTAGTTTTTATAATTTTTTAAGAATGTAAATCATGTAAGCTAACAGAATGCCAAATTTCAAGTCTCTAGCTTGAACGGTTGCGTCCAAACTTTTATATACATCAGTGAGTTACACATGCGGGAGTATATATGTAGGACTCGCCTACGGCTCGATGGGGGCTCCGCCCCCATGCCCCCTTAGGAGTTGCCCCCTAGTTTGAATTAATAAAAAGTCAAGTTTGAAATAGTTTAGTTCCACACAAGATCTGAACAGCCAAGACAGTAACAAAACCATCTAATACTCTGAATTCACAATCAATAGTAAAGAAAGCTTTAATAATCTCCTATTAGTAGGTTTTAATACCCCTCCTTTGTAAATAGTTGAAAAAATTGAGCCGTGAAATAAATATTATTTATGTAAATATTCTAAGTGTTTTGCTTGATGGAGGGTCCAACCCAATAATTGGTTGCCCCAATTCCGTAAATTACTGTCAAAACCTCATACAATGAACATGCTAGTTGAGGGCTCAACTCCAACGACAGTAACAGAAGCCGCCAATACACACTACTCACAATAAATAATAATAAGCTATGAAATTTGCCCACGGCTCATGGTTTAATCTCACTCCCTAGTTCCCCTTAATTCGTTAAAAAATATAACGGAGTTGTGAAATATTAATGAACTATGTAAATAGTAATGCTCAAAAGTTGTTGTGTAAAAATTATTGCACTTGATTAAGGTAATAGCTGTATTCTGAAGAGATCAAAAAAGAATAAAATTATATAAGTTTATATAGATGTTCGTTGTATGTAATAGAAGAAAAAAGGGACAAAATCAAGATATTTGAAATTAAAAAAATATGGTATAGGCTAAGATGCTTCAGTTCCGCCACGGGGTGGCCAAGAAAAGCAGGAATCATATATGTACCATATAGAGGAACGATAACAATCTTAAAATGAAGAAAGTTGCAACTTAAGAACCATAAAATCGGCGTACATTATGCATTTTTAACCAATGGTAGTAATCCAATGGTAATAAACCAATGGTAGTATAGAATACCAATTGTGAAATAATAGTCAAAAAAGAATTATTGGTTTAATTAAAATATACTGAAAGAAATACAATAATTTATAAGCATAGAATAGGTTTCAATTACAACAATAATAGGGTTAATCGAGACTTAAGGTGAGAGCACTGCATTGAGGAAGTTTGACGGACAAAGTGGCAGCGAGAAAAATTACTATTGAGTCATATATGTACCATATAGAGGAACGATAACAATCTTAAAATGAAGAAAGTTGCAACTTAAGAACCATAAAATCGGCGTACATTATGCATTTTCAACCAATGGTAGTATAGAATACCAATTGTGAAATAATAGTAAAAAATGAATTATTGGTTAAATTAAAATATACTGAAAGAAATACAATAATTTATAAGCATAGAATAGGTTTCAATTACAACAATAATAGGGTTAATCGAGACTTAAGGTGAGAGCACTGCATTGAGGAAGTTTGACAGACAAAGTGGCAGCGAGAAAAATTACTATTGAGTTTAATTCAATTGGTTATTACAATATTTCTCAGCCTGATGGGTCATCAGATATGTAGATGGTCTTAAAAAAAACGTCGGAAGTAGGTAAACGTTGGCGAAGGTAAGAATGGAAAGTCCAATCGTTCTACAACTTAATATGTTCAATCGTTTCCTAAACTAAAATCTAAGCCTGATTGGACGGCACGCTTTCGATTCAGTAAACTTCATTTTCAATAATAACACAGCAATCAGAGCGAAAACCATACGCAGGACAACACCTGAATGTAAATATACGCTTTCGATGCAGTAAACTTCATTTTCAATAATAACACGGCAATCAGAGGGAAAACCATACGCAAACAACTATTATCGGGAAGAGGTGTAGTTAAAAGATATCATTTAAATACAAGCGAGAACTAAGCGACTATAATAGCGCTTCAAGCGACATTTTTAAGATCCAAAGTACTTCCTTACCGACACCTCGTCTTTTTAGAATTTTCTATGATTTGTAAGTTGAAAATTTGTAGTTTTAGGACATTACTAACGTATAAATCAAAGCGAGTATAACCCAGGTGAATCAACCCGCTCACATTAGTTAGACACCGTCGTCTACATAAGGCGTTTATGTTTATATAGGATATAACATTTGTGTCAAACAGGGGTGTAGTTGAAAGAGAACATTTAAACACGAGCGAGAACTAAACCAGAGTGATCTACGATACCATCGATGATATACGCTGATACGGCTAAACTACGTTACCGACAAATCTTTATTTTTTACCTTTTTTATAGTTTAAAAGTAAAAAAGTTGTAGTTTTATGATTTTTCCTAAATTGAAACATCTCAAAGAATGTCCATGCCAAATTTCAAGTCTCTATCTTAAACAGTCGCTTCAGGAATTTAATATCATAAGTGAGTGAGTGAGTGAGTGAGTCAGTTACACATGGGGCTGTATATATTATAGACTCGCCTACGGCTCGATGGGGCTTCGCCCCATGCCCCTTAGGGGTTGCCCTAAATTCGTAAATTAATAAGAAGTCAAGTCGTTAAACAGGTTAGTTCCAACCGAAGAACGGGTCAGCCAAGACAGTAACAAAAGTGTCTTATACACACTACTCACAATTAATAATAATAAAACGCTTTAAAAATCGTCTACGGTTTTTAAACCTCCTTCCTAATTCATCTTAATTCGTTAAAAATATAATTGATAGTTGTGAAATAATAAATAACTATGTAAATAATCTAGGTATTATGCTCAATATCGGTACTGTAGAAAATTTTTTTATACGAATATGACTGAATTAATTGGCGTATCATGAAAAAAAGAAGTGAAATAAATATTTCAGCTTCAATTTAAGTAGGTTGTACTAAAAAAGGCAAAAGAAACATATTTGTAAGTACAAAAATATAATTTAAGTCAAGATGATTGTTGTTGTGTTTAATGAAAAGAAGTTTAAAAACAAAGAGTTTAAATGTAGTTGTGGTTGTTGCTATAAATATAATTAGTAGTGGTAATTACAATAATAAATGTTTCTCTGTTACTTGGCCAGCTCTTGGAGTTGCAATCGTGGAAGAAGTGACATAATCCCCTGCCTCACCCAACTCAAATGAGAAATTAAAAACTTCAGGAAATAGATTACAAAGGTTTAAATCAAAGAAACAACGAATAACAGAAGCCGCCAATACACTCTACTCCAATTGATAATAATAAGCTTTGAAAATTGCCCACGGCTCATGGTTTAATCCCACTCCCTAGTTCCCCTTAATTCGTTAAAAAATATAATGGAGTTATGAACTATTGATGAACTATGTATAGTCATGCTCAAAAACTTTTGTGTTAAGATTTTAGAGATACGATTATGATTGCTCATGATTGAGGTAATATGTGTATTCAGAAAAATTAAAAGTGAAATAAAATTATAAGTTTATATAGAGGATTGTATGTAATAGCAAAAAAAAATAAAAAAAATAAATAAAAAAAATAGACACAACAAAGATATTTGAAATTTTAAAAAATATAGTATAGGCTAAGATGCTTCAGTTCCGCCACGGGGAGGCCAAGAAACTCAGGAATCATGTATGAACCATATATAAAAACGATAAAAATTTTATCTTTCAAAATCAGCAATTATTAAATTAACAATTTTAAATACTATATAATTTGGTTCAGAAAATTAATAAAAATAGAGCCCTAGTAGTTTGTAAACGATCACAGGGTAATATGTACTATAATCATAAAGTCTTTATAAAGTCTTAAAATGTAGAAAGTTGCAACTTAAGAACCATAAAATCAGGGTACAGTATGCATTTTCAACCAATAGTAGTGAATAAAAAAAATTATGAAATAACAGCCAAAAAAGGATTATTAGTTAAATTAAAATATACTAAAAGAGTTATAATAATTGAAAAACATTGAATAGTTTTAAATTACAACAATAATAGAGGTAATCAAGACTTTAGGTGATAGCACTACATTAGGGAAGTTTGAAGGACAAGTGACAGCGGAAAAAATACTATTGAGTTTAATTCTATTGGTTATTATAATATTTCTCAGCCTGATGGGTAATCAGATATGTAGATGGTTAAAAAACGTCTGAATTAGGTAAACGTTAGCGAAGGTAATATACCAGCCAAGAGAATGAAAGTTCAATCGTTCAATAACTTTATATGTTCTATTTAATCGTTTCTTAAACTAAAATCTAAGCCTGATTGGACAGCAGCAAATAGGTCAAAGACGGGATGTCAAACGAGTGGGACACATTCAACTCTTCAAATTAAAACTGCACCAGACAATATGCAGTACTAAAATAATATGTTGGAAGTATTCAAACATGCTTCGTATAGCTCACCCCTCCCCCTAGGGGTAGCCTTAAATTCGTAAATTTAAAAAAAAAGTCGAGTTTAAAATATGTTAGTTCTACGGAAGAACTGCACAGTCAAGACAGTAACAAAACCGTCAAATACAAGAAAATCACAATCAATAGTAAACAAAGCTTTAAAAAACTCATATGAATCGGTTTTTTAATACCCCTTCGTAATTAGAATTATTTTAAAAGTTTTGAGCTGTGAAATTATAATTATTTATGTAAATATTTAAGGTATTATGCTGGTAAAAATATATACTTTAGATTAGACAATTTTTGCTGTGTTAGATGAAAAGAAATTTCAATTAAAAGAGTTATAGTTGTTGTTGTATCTATCATTATATTTAATTGTAGTAGTTATGGTAACAAATATTTCTCTGTTCGGTAGCTAAATATAAAGTTTTAAATTTATATAAATTTTATATATAAATAGAGATAAAATTTAAGAAAGATAATAATTAACTGTCTATTAAGTATTGTACAAAGTAATCGAAGTATGTTACGTTAAGATCACGGATCAAGCTTCACAGCAAATTTATGTAATGCGAAATTCGGCCGAAAGAAAAACCCAGTGTGAATTTGAATTAGTAATCTAAAATAAATGGAAAACGAAACGAGAACCTAACATTTAAATCACTGTTCGATTTGTTCAGTAGTTATTAAAAAATCTCAAGAACATATTTTTAATGTGTGTAAAACTATATTAAGGAACATGCTTTCAATGCAGCAAAATATTATTCCTATTGAAATGAAAGTCAGATGGACTACAATTTGATTACAGTGAGGAACACTAATGAAATCATCATCAAGATCGCAGGTGTAGTTAAAAAACATAAATTAAATACAAGCGAGAACTAAGCGACTATAATAGCGCTCCAAGCGACATCTTTAAGAACTAACGATAGGTGAAGAAATTTCACCATTAAATGAACTTCCAAATTAGCGCGCATGAAGCATTAGCTGCACACTGGGCGTTAACTACTGCAAGAATCAAAGCGGGGATCACTCAGATGAAAAAACCCACTCATTTCGGTGATACACCACTGTAAACATTAAAAATGATCTAAAAGGTAATGTGTTACAAACACGGGTGTAGTTTACAGAGATCATTTAAACACGAGCGAGAACTAAACCTGCAAAGTGATCTACGATACCACGCGGTGATATACGCTGATACGGCTGAACTACGTTACCGACAAATCTATATTTTTTACCTTTTTATAGTTTAAAAGTAAAAAAGTTGTGGTTTTATGATTTTCTCTAAATTGAAACATCTCAAAGAATGTCCATGCCAAATTTCAAGTCTCTAGCTTAAACGGTCGCTTCAGGACTTTACTATCATCAGTGAGTGAGTGAGTCAGTTACACATGGGGCTGTATATATTATAGACTCGCCTACGGCTCGATGGGGCTTCGCCCCATGCCCCTTAGGGGTTTCCCTAAATTGGTAAATTAATAAGAAGTCAAGTTGTTAAACAGGTTAGTTCCAACCGAAGAACGGGTCAGCCGAGACAGTAACAAAACTATCTAATACTCTAAATTCACAATCGATAGTAAAAAAAGCTTTAATAATCTAGTTTGAATTAATAAAAAGTCAAGTTTGAAATAGTTTAGTTCCACACAAGATCTGAACAGCCAAGACAGTAACAAAACCATCTAATACTCTAAATTCACAATCAATAGTAAAGAAAGCTTTAATAATCTCCTATTAGTAGGTTTTAATACCCCTCCTTTGTAAATAGTTGAAAAAATTGAGCCGTGAAATAAATATTATTTATGTAAATATTCTAGGTGTTTTGCTTGATGGAGGGTCCAACCCAATAATTGGTTGCCCCAATTCCGTAAATTACTGTCAAAACCTCATAAAATGAACATGCTAGTCGAGGGCTCAACTCCAACAACAGTAACAGAAGCCGCCAATACACACTACTAACAATAAATAATAATAAGCTTTGAAATTTGCCGACGGCTCATGGTTTAATCCCACTCCCTAGTTCCCCTTAATTCGTTAAAAAATATAATGGAGTTGTGAAATATTAATGAACTATGTAAATAGTAATGCTCAAAAGTTGTTGTGTAAAAATTTGGGAGGTACGATTGTGATTGCACATGATTGAGGTAATAGCTGTATTCTGAAGAGATAAAAAAAAGAATAAAATTATATAAGTTTATATAGAGGATCGTTGTATGTAATAGAAGAAAAAAGGGACAAAATCAAGATATTTGAAATTAAAAAATATGGTATAGGCTAAGATGCTTCAGTTTCGCCACGGGGTGGCCAAGAAACACAGGAATCATATATGTACCATATAGAGGAACGATAACAATCTTAAAATGAAGAAAGTTGCAACTTAAGAACCATAAAATCGGCGTACATTATGCATTTTCAACCAATGGTAGTAATCCAATGGTAGTAAACCAATGGTAGTATAGAATACCAATTGTGAAATAATAGTCAAAAAAGAATTATTGGTTAAATTAAAATATACTGAAAGAGTTACAATAATTTATAAGCATAGAATAGGTTTCAATTACAACAATAATAGGGTTAATCGAGACTTAAGGTGAGAGCACTGCATTGAGGAAGTTTGACGGACAAAGTGGCAGCGAGAAAAATTACCATTGAGTTTAATTCAATTGGTTATTACAATATTTCTCAGCCTGATGGGTCATCAGATATGTAGATGGTCTTAAAAAAAAAAAACGTCGGAAGTAGGTAAACGTTGGCGAAGGTAAGAATGGAAAGTCCAATCGTTATATAACTTAATATGTTCAATCGTTTCCTAAACTAAAATCTAAGCCTGATTGGACGGCACGATTTCGATTCAATAAACTTCATTTTCAATAATAACACAGCAATTAAAGCGAAAACCATACGCAGGACAACACCTGAATGTAAATATACGCTTTCGATGCAGTAAACTTCATTTTCAATAATAACACGGCAATCAGAGGGAAAACCATTCGCAATCAACTATTATCGGGAAGAGGTGTAGTTAAAAGATATCATTTAAATACAAGCGAGAACTAAGCGAGTATAATAGCGCTCCGAGCGACATCTTTAAGATCCAAAGTACTTCCTTACCGACACCTCGTCTTTTTAGAATTTTCTACGATTTTTAAGTTGAAAATTTATAGTTTTAGGGCATTACTAATGTATAAATCAAAGCGAGTATTACCCAGGTGAAATAACCCGCTCACATTAGTAAGACACCGTCGTCTACATAAGACGTTCATGTTTATATAGGATATAACATTTGTGTCAAACAGGGGTGTAGTTGAAAGGAAACATTTAAACACGAGCGAGAACTAAACCTGCAGAGTGATCGACGATACCATCGATGATATACGCTGATACGGCTAAACTACGTTACCGACAAATCATTATTTTTTATCTTTTTTATAGTTTAAAAGTAAAAAAGTTGAAGTTTTATGATTTTTCCTAAATTGAAACATCTCAAAGAATGTCCATGCCAAATTTCAAGTCTCTATCTTAAACAGTCGCTTCAGGAATTTAATATCATAAGTGAGTGAGTGAGTGAGTCAGTTACACATGGGGCTGTATATATTATAGAATAGGAAACATTAGCCGACGTATTTTGACATCATGTAGGCCATCCCATCAATCTTTAGACATGTTTCCAGCTAAGGATTTCAGGGGACTTTTCCGAGGGAGATCAGTTGATGACATAGAGCACATTTTAACATATTTTTTCATTTTCAGTAAGATTTTGGCTTTTTACACTAATTGATTGGGCCGCTTGAATAATAAACGCAGAACTAATAATATTGTAGACTATTTATGACATTATCAGCTAACTTGATGTCAAAATATTAATTTTAACTATAATAAAAATGTTATTTTTATTCTTTTGACAATTATAAAGAATACTTATTGAACAACTATAAGTCAGGTACGCCTCTTCTACCCTAGTGACTCTCCACGTGAGCACAAAAGGTGTGTTCTACCTGATGTATTAGTTTTTCCCTGTTTAATAAAAAACATTTTTATGGTTCCTTTAATCTACCAAGAGAATGTCTTCAGTGAAGTTCTTGTCTGTAGCATAGAATACAATCGAAAGATAAAATAAAAACTTTGATTTTGAGTCGACGAAATATAATAATTTCTTGTTGTGTTTCCCATGGTGGTGGTTAGTTGCAAGTAGTTTGTGCGCGGCGCGAGTCGTATCGCCCGGTTAGCGTCGCGTCGCTCGGCGGCGGCTGCAGTAGCGCGTCGCTCGGCGGGTGGCGGCGCTCTGAGCGTCCCCGCTGCTGCCCCGCTAATGTCCCCGTGACGTCACGCGTCCCCATTGGCTGGCCGGGTCCCCTGTGATTGGCCGGGGGGCGGGGCCAGGGCGGGGGAGGGGCCGCTGCGCGCTCACCCGCCGATCGCTTATCAGCCGCTCACGGGGGACATACACTCGGGAGACCGCCGCGTTACGACGTCTGCCCGTTACCGTAGTTTATTCGATTTCCCGCGATAATATCTCGGCATGGGGGTTCGCTAGTGGCCGCGGTGGAGTGTGGATACTCGGCGGCCGCGTGGCCGTTGGACCTGGACGTCTGGGGTCGCAAGCTGTACCACCCCCAGAGGCCGATGTTCGGCCTGCACCACCACCACCAGGACCCCGCGGGCCTGCACCATCACCATCACCACCATCACCAGCCACGGGGGCCCGTCACGGGGCTCAAGGAGGAGCCGCTGTCCTCCACCCAGCTGGCCGCCGCCCGGGCGTGGATGCAGCCGGGGGTCGTCGACCAGACCAGGTCAGTGGAAGTCACGAGTACAGTAGCGACCACCGGGACGTGAGGAACGTAGAGAATGTGTGGGAAATCACAATAAAGGAAGTCAAATAAGTAAACAAACATAACCAGGGAAAATATTGTTAGGTAGGCCTAAACAATGTTCTTTGTTTTATTATTAAAAGTTAACTATTTTATTACAGTCCATTTTGGCACTCTTAGGCTCTGAATCATACTGGGAAACAATTCCATGTAAATATTATTAATCTGATTTTTATTAATATATTCTACTTGTATTAAAATTAATAAATTTTACTATATCTTATCGTGCCATCATTAAATTACATTATTAAGATCTAGGTCAAAAACAATTGTAGCTTTAAGTATTTAGTTGAAAAAATTGTAAAAACATATGTTTCAAATAAGATGTGTTTAAATATGGGTTGGTGCTCAAATGTTGCAAAAATCCTAATTTTTTACTAACTCTAGCCTTACTGTCCTATTGTCCTTACTAATCTTATTACTCGAGTTATATTGGCTTAAACAACAAAGGAAATAAATTTTAATCACATAACAAAATTATAATTTATCAATGTTTAGTATATAATTCCTACTCAATAAAAACTTATTAATAGCGTATTAAAATAAAATGATAGGCCTAAAATAAGAAAAATTAAATAGGAATTTATCTCAGGTAAATATTTAAAATCCTTATAAAAATTAGGAGATGTGGTATATTATTCCTACTAATATTACCTAATCAAAAAATAAATGTTCTTAAAATACAAAATAAAAAATATATGTACCGAGTTTTACGATTGTTTTTTAAGATTTTCTAAATAATAAATCTAAAAACAATTTCATAAATTAAATAACAATAATAATAATATAATAACAATATAAATAAATGAAATAATTTATTAGGCTATTATCAATAACAATTTTAAAAATTGAACATATAAATTTTATTTATTATTTTATTAATTTTACTTTAATTACTTAGCACATTTGAAAATACAGCCAAATAAAAATGTCAATATATAACAAATAATAAATTGTGAGTAGCCCATAAGGGCAATTCCTATAAAGAGTACTCTAATAAAAAATACCCTAGGCCTATAATTTGAAGCTCTCTTATTTATTGTAACAATTAAAAATAATTTATAAAATTTTCCAATAATGAATTACATTTTTTTTGTTTATAAATGTTGAGAATGGTTTTTATTTTACTTTTGATAAACGTATTAAGGCTTAAAAGAGTAATAAGATATGTGTAGCTTGCTTTTCGTAATTGTAATTAAGACACATATTTAAATAATATAGGCCTAATTCAAATAATGCAGGCGCTTAACAAAATTATTTTGTGAAAGAAAATTGACTCTATATACATTTTTTGTCTATTATAGTTAAATGTTACTATATGATGATTAGATATTCTGCAAGTAGTGTTACATGTTGTAGTAATTTCATAAAAATAATCTGGATATTAGACCCATAAAATTTTTTGTTTTAAGCCCACTCAGCCTCGCTAAATTTTAGGTAACGCAATTTGTAACCGAGACTAAACTAAACTTGATTGAATAACAATTGTCAACCGTGAAGGTAAAATTTAGTTTTCAAGCCCAAAACATAGTTTTTAATGTTTTAAAACATGTTGCCATTTATTTCTTGGAATTTCCTGTTATTTTTAGAAAACTAGGGGAACAACTTATATAAATTCTATAAACACTTATTCATATTCTATAGGTAGACCATTGCCTGCAATACTTGGCAATAAAATATAAAATTTATAAAATGTCCTAAATATACTGAGTAATAAATATGTGTTTCCTAAAGATGTGTAAATTGAGTATTATATTGTTAACAGTAGGCTACGATTTAAAAAAAAAAATGGTAAAAACTCATAGGATTGTTTTGTAAAACTGATTTAAATTAGTTCAGTTAATTTGTGAACAGCATTTAGAGAATAAACTAATTAATTGAATAAGTTTTAAACAAAAATAATAATAAGGGTTGGTGTAAAACTATTTAACTAATTTGAAATACCTAACTTTAAAATAACAAGTTGGAAACATAAATGATACTGCAATACATTATAAAACCAGTGTATTAAATTATTTTGGATGCAGTATACTTATTTGGTGGTTGCATACAAAGTTAAAAGGCTCAAACTCGTATCTTAGTTTAAGTAAATAATATGTAGAGGTAGGCCTATACATTTTATCTACCATTAAAATTAATTACATAAAAATACAAACTTAAGTATGAAACATATTAAAACTAAACATAAATTTAAACTAAAATAATCCATTAAAAATTAATATTTGAAAATCCGTTATAAATAATATTTTTTTAGTTTTGAAAAGATTTTGCTTTATAAACAAACATTTTCTAGTGAAACTCTTCTTGAAAATTAAATTGTCTTGAAAATGAGATGAACATATTTACACAGGCAGACTAAAAGCTATCAGTCAATTTGCCCTTGTTTTATTGAAAGTTGCCTCGTGTTGCGTCGAAGTTAGGCAAATAGATTACCTTAAGTATATTACCTGCCAGTTGATCAAATACTTGTTGAGAAACTTCGATTATGATTAATTTTGTAATGATAAACTGTCGTTTAAGGCACCAGTTGTATTTAATCCTAAAATGTGGAAAAATATGAAATGCAAATTAGTTTAAATATTGCAGTAAACATTCCATGTAAATATTAAATGTTCTATTTGTAAATATAGAAAAAATAAAATTACTACGTTTCGTAAATATGATGTATTTATTTATTGTTATTTAAAGTTATATTTCAATCAAGTGATCTCACGTGCAATAAATAACAATTGATTATTATATTGAAAAATATTTTTATGTATGAATATTTACTTCTTTATGTATGGATTAAATGCTTTCATTTAAAACTTAAAAAAGCCATAAGACATTTTTTTTAATTTTTTATCTAAAGAGATATTTAAATAGAGTAATTTCACTTACAATAAATAACAATAATTACTTGAAAAAAATAAACAAATACTTTGCATATATTTACATAATTAAGCATTCAATGTATGTTAATTGAATGTTGTTACTTTTAAATTTAGAAACATTACATTACTGCGTATAATTTATTATATTTTAATTTTTATTGTTATTTAAAGCCATGTTTTAAACGCATAATCTTACTCATCATAATTTTTAAAAAATATTTGAAAAACAATAAACAAATAGTTTTTTTGCATATAATATTATTTACATATTGAAACTTATATTTGTGGAAGATGCATATTTTTCTCCCCTTTTTGTCCTTCCTCTATTTTGTTTAGGATATCAACGAGCAACTAACATTTTGTAATATCTAACGGTTAAAAATCGTCGATTTATGGAATACGTTATTTTGTATTATTAGTGTTGTTACTATTGTATTAGGAATAATCTGTAAAAATTTTTGTCAATTTTTGTGATAAAGTGAATTTTAATACCCCGGACTATTTAATTTTGGGTTCGCTTATGAATTTTTACATGGGTGAGTGAAAGGCCGTAGTCGAACATCACACGTATAAAACACCTTTTACTATTTTTAGTAAACCAATTTCCATTAATTTTTTTCAAAACCTTAAATTTAAAACTTTTTTTTTTAAATGTAGGCATTAATTTTTAAACCCACTAAATATTTTTCGCAACAAAGTATAACGGATTCACATTTCATTAGAACTTAAAAACAAAGCGCAACAATAATTTATTTTTTCTACCTTTTTGTATTTTGTTAGACTACTTTTTCGTAGAATTACATCAATAAATTAACATTAAAGGTGTAATTTATTCAATCTGATAAGAACATATTACTCTTTTCGCAAAAGGTAATATATACAATCAAAATATAAGTACAACATATAAACCCATCGGTCCATCAAATTATCACCGAAAAGTTAAACACTCGGTCTAATCCGCTCCAAATCCATTTCGGGACAAATCGCATCCGAGATAGTGCGAGCCGCGGGCTGGTGTTTGCTCTACACACACGTTGGCGCTGGCGCGGTGTTTAACAAATACATCGGCTAGAGTGTTGAGGCGGACATATGATCTGTGTTGTTTTAATTAGTAGTGGGACATAATTAGCTGACACGCACACACGCACCGCACGCATGTTTGCGGTGCGTGTAACAGATACCTCGCGTCGGCGTCCCGCGTTTTTGTTCGCCATATGAGGGGTGTTTTTTTTTTCACACAATGCGAGCAGTATGAGTTAGATTTGGCAATAAACTCTGAGATATTTTAATTGCAAGAGTAAAAATGGAGGAACAGATTTTTTAGTTAGTAAAACAATTTTTCGGGATAAAAAGTGGTTATACAGGGTGTTTCAGAACTCCCTACCAATATTTTAGGGCATTGTTCCTGGGTTAAAAACATATCTAAATATCATATTTAAATTGTCCGGAAGTCTTAAGTTACTCACACAGCCGCCATTTTGTTTTTTACACATAATAATTTTTATTTCCGTAACAGATGGTTGTATTCAGATCATATTTAGTATAAATCTTTATCATACCAATGTACATTCCCAAGAAAAAAATTATTTTATTCCATTGTATATTTTCAAAATGGCGGCCATTTTAAATTTTCAAACTCAAATATCTCAAAATCGGTAAATTTTATAAAAATTTTACAAGACACAAAAAAGTTGCCAAATTAAAATACCTAACCAATGGTACCAAGTTTGTAAGGATCTGACAACAAATAACGGAGTTATTACGATTTTTCTCCATAAAAACGTGGATTTTGCATTGAATTTAATGCAAATAAGGCCATTTTAACAGCAAAATCAATGTTTTAATGAAGAAAAATCGCAATAACTCCGTTATTTGTTGTCAGATCCTTACAAATTTGGCACCATTGGTTAGGTAATTTAATTTGGCAACTTTTTTGTGTCTTGTAAAATTTTTATAAAATTTACCGATTTTGAGATATTTGAGTTTGAAAATTTAAAATGGCCGCCATTTTGAAAATATACAATGGAAAAAATTTAATTTTTTCTTGGGAATGTACATTGGTATGATAAAGATTTATACCAAATATGATCTGAATACAACTATCCGTTACGGAAATAAAAATTATTATGTGTAAAAAACAAAATGGCGGCTGTGTGTGTAACTTAAGACTTCCGGACAATTTAAACATGATATTTAGATATGTTTTTAAGACAGGAACAATGCCCTAAAATATTGGTAGGGAGTTCTGAAACACCCTGTATGATAAAATAGACCATATTATAGGGTTTCTGCGTAAATGTGTTTAAATCCTAAAAATGTTTCAACATTTGGTTAACAATTTACGGGAGTGATGAAGTATTTTCTAAATAAACATAAATTATAATAGGCTACGCTGTTTCATATTACGATTGATTAAAAATACCTATGGTTTGTTGAAACACGGCACTCTAATATATCTATAGTTTAAGGTAAATCTTTAGTTAAAATTAATTTTAATTTCATCCGTTTTTTTTTGTTGATTTGGTTATTTGAAATATGCTAAGAATGATTGTATTTTATTTATATTCTGACGATTAAACTGAACAATTCGTGTGCAAAAGTTAATCAGTTTTGGACATGATAAATGTTTGAACTCATCGATGGATATCAATATCAACACCGGCATTTATCATACAGCCGGGCATAACAAACATTGTATGTGAAGGTTCACTTCATAAACTTTAGTTATATATTTAAGTACTAATAAAAATATAATGTGGAACAAAGTTATTGTTTTTTTAGGTTAAGCATTCTTCAAGTTTGTAAAAATGTGATTTTGAAATAATTTAGGTGACCAATATAAAATAAATTTATTACGGAACAAAATTCAAATATGCTAGCAGAATTAATATTGTTGGATTTTCCTAAGCTATGGCATAATTTTTTATTTATTTTTAGATAAGCCATATTTTCATTTAAAATTGAACATCTTATTTTCTAAAAATTAAAATGTCTTATTATAATGCTTCTAAATCTTTTTATTTACTTATGAAAGTTGGACAAATACAGTAAAAGTGTTTATCAGTGATGACTAGTATACTAATATGCCTACAATGCGTAATTTGTAATACATTATTACAATGTTTATAGAAATATAATACATTATTTGAATTAAGTATTATTAAAAAAGACTCTCTATTAAATATGTAGTTATGAATAAAGTAAAGATGGTATGTAGTAAATTAATTGTAAGTAAACTGACCATATACAGGCCTTTGACCAACAATACTTCAAGCACGTTTGTTATTATGTCATGAAATAAAACCACGTTAAAGCATCTCTTCGGGTTTGATGAGCTGTGTGATAATACTGTGTAACAAACAGAATGTTAATATTAGTGAAGGTGTAGGATACTTAAACGTGAATGAATTTTCTGGTTATTCGATATGGATGTTAATAAACTTACAAAAAATTTGATATTTTAATTTAAATTAAAACGGCACTTTTTATGAAGTATTAATATGAAAGAGAAGCTTCATCACTCGAATTTGAAAAGTATTTTTTACACAATAAGTGAAAAATACATGGCATTAAATTTAAATAGTGCTTACAAAATTTCAAATCCGTCAAAAACAAAACATAATTTATTAGTAGCAAATTATTTTTAATGATTTATTTAACGTTTGTTGTCTTTTCTCTTGATATATTACAATCGTTAAAAAGTCAATTTTTTGAATAACTGTAATATTTTTCATTCATTTTTCAGAAAACTAAGGTGCATATGCCACTGGATATGATTTATAAAAATTTTCTGTGCTCATATGATTGATGAGTGAATTTGAAATAACATTAACAACTTTTTATGGTTTGAAAGATTAAATATAGGCTTATAATTAAAATTCTTAAATTATAAAATTAAAATAGTGTATTTAAATTTACCACCTAATTATCTAGATCAACTTAAAAAATACTTAATGTTAGAAAAGGTCTCCAGATAAACAATCTCAACTTTTTACTTATCCAAATTTAAAATTATTTCCAAATTAAAAACCAGTCGGACCCAATTATAGTGTATTTGTCCCATAAACGGCACGGTGGATTCCGTAAGATGAATCAGAGAACCAGAGTCAGGCAGTAAACTGGGCTGGAAGTTGATTGCGTACAGTATCAATAATACAGGGACGCCGCGCCGCGCCGCGCCGTGGCGCTACCATGCTCAGCGCTCGCGCTACCGCTGTCTGAACCGCGGTGCTGACACGCGCTGAACCTGAGATGGGGGTGAACTTGATCCGGCGTTTTAAATAGTTATCAGCCATTCCGTATGTGCCGGATGTTACATTTACACTATTAAAATGTTAATATTGACTTTAAATATGATTAATTATCTATTTTAGAACTTGCAGTAGGTAAATAAGGTTGGCCTTAATAAGGGGTGTAAGTTTGGGTATGTTTCATTAATGAATAAACAAATAAAACATTATTTTGTCGTGTAACGGATGTTACATAATTGGGAACAGGCAACTGTAGTGTATGGATATTTAACTAAAATTCAGTCCATCCATAACATCAATGGAAATGTCAATTTTTGTCAGCTGTGTATAACATATATACTTCATTTTCAACCACAAATTAAAACTCTTCAAATATTACAATAGTTTATACAAATTATTTTCCTTTGTAACGGATGTTACATGGATTTTGTAACGGATGTTACAAAATTTTCCCCCTGGTAAAATTACCAATAAAATTAAATGCACTTACAAATTTCAGATTTAAAACATAAGCTAAGGTATATAATAAAGAATGAGTTAGATTTTTATGCAAACAATTATTTATTACTGAAGATTTTATAATATAAAATTCATTTACTCTTACATAGGAACTCACACACACCTTGTACATCCTAAATTTTAGATAGATAATACAGTGTCATCACTTAAGGCTTACTGACTGTCTTATACATTGTATTACTTAAGTATGGTCTCTATTAAATTTCAAGAACTTATAAATCAGTATAATGTACTGTGCGTAATATAGTTGTATAAACATTAAACCAAAATATCAAAGCAACATTACAAAAACAACTTCACTGAATAAAAACTTATTACATGTAGAGGCTACTCTCTTTAAGCTTAAGTTATTCTTCCACTTTCTTTATTTTCTTAAAGGCTTACAAGTTGTACCTATAACGTAAGTATCTGGTACTAATTCCGTAATGAATTTCTTGTGGGCAGCAAAACTCTTTCATTTATGACCCGATTTTGATGATTTAGGTGTCAAATTAAAAGGAATTCGCTGTGGACATCATGGAATAATTTTTGTCACCCTCAATTTAATTTGCTTCTACCCATTGGACTTTAAAGATTCAATGTATTTTAAGTATAAGACAAAATTTAGTAATTTTACCTAACATATGATTCATTTCATGAAAACAAACAGCTGTCTTCATAAAAGTAACCTCTCTCTCTTCTGTCATTTTATTTTTTTATTTATTTTTTTTTTTTTTTTTGTTTAATTATATCAGTTTACTTTCAAATTCAAATACAACGATGACTGACGAAATGGGGTAGTGTTTATTACCATGCAGTGTTCATTATACGTAAAACTGCTTCTACTGGTACAGATATCGCAGAATATCTTGGCCTCTGACATACTCCACTTCTGGATTGAAATTGGTAAACATATGGTACTAAAAACAGTCTGCGACAATCTGCAACTTCTTCGCTCTACTCCAATTATTTGATCTATAAACGATTGTCACAGGCCAAGATATTCCGTGTTATCTGTAGTGTACTTGATGAGCACATGTTTGTTAGAGCCAATTTGACTTTATTCTATTTTAAGTGAGTTTCTTCTTTTTTCTTCAACTTTTCTTCATCTGACATTTTTTCTTTGGCTTTAATCCTGTTGTCTTTGTTTCTTTTTTGGCCTTTTTCTAGACGCTCTTTCCATTTATTTTAATTTTGTTTCTTATTAAATCAATATTTAGCCATCCTATTTTTAAACACAGGTGGGGTTTTACTAGTAGCATCTT
Source organism: Neoaliturus tenellus (assembly GCA_030545055.2). Lineage (NCBI taxonomy): Eukaryota > Metazoa > Arthropoda > Insecta > Hemiptera > Cicadellidae > Neoaliturus > Neoaliturus tenellus. The sequence continues at coordinate 32,072,851 of CM061531.1, read as the reverse complement.
CTTGGCTTGACTTCCCTAGCTCCTGAAAAAATACAACTCTTTTCAGCCAAAAAACTAGTTCTCCGCAAAAGGATTCAAGAGTGTTATACAAGCTAGCAGTAGCCTGCTTAGACATTCAAAATTGTATACAGGCCTGATTAAAGTGTTAGGCACGTACAGTGTAGGCTTAAATTTCTATTACAATTAGTACCGTACCTCTAAATAAAAACAGACCAGCTAGGCAATGAAAAAGTTCTATTTTCATGAAATAATGGGACTAGTGGTTTAATATTGTTCAGAATTGCTGGTAATCTCTTAGAATTCAATACAGTGAAGTTAATAATTGTAAATGTTTCAAGAATTTGTTGTAACTGTTCTAAAAATGGCTATAATTAACAGGTTAATGCTTGTAACGTCCGTTACGTAACGGATGTTACAAGATTTAAAACTCTTACAAAATTGTAATTTAACATACATATGTAAATGTTAAGGTACAGACTAACATGTGCACACCTTAACTTTACTTTTGGAAACTTTCATTGTTTTTCTTCAAACCATTCATATAAAAAATAACTTTTTCATGTTTTTGTGTAACGGATGTTACATGCAACCATCTTTTTTTAGTACTTAAAAAAACTCATAAAAAATCTTACCTGATCATTCATTTTGGTAGTGTCACTTGATCATAACCTCTTCTGCAAACTGGTCACAGTCTAGTGTTCTAATGAACTATGGTTCCTTCACCAGAGAACTCTAAACTTTAGCATTTTTACACAGGGTAATCCGTGTCTTCAATATAGCTACTACGGATCGTCAAAAAAGGCGGTAAAAATAAAAATATTGAAATTTACTCTTTTGATTCATTTTATTTAACTCATACCTTATAGTAATGCATACTTAGTTTATTTATAATATTAAAAATTATTTTTTCCTCAAATTCCTCTTTTATACGGAATGGCTGTTATGTCATTCTGGATGGAATGTCATCGGTTGAAATAGAAAATCAAATTACGATGATTATGAGGGATTTTCAAATAGAATTTTAGATACGGATAGAATTAGTCTTTAGTACTGTTCAACGTCAGAAACTCAATTTAATTTATTAACCTCCCCCACACACAGAATCTCAAAAAAATTTCAAGTGTTCTGTAATTTTTTTTTTAAATATTTTCTTAATTAATTTTCAAAAAAGACTTAGCACTTAATTAAATATGCATGAAATAATACAATTAAAGTTGTAAGACAAAACCACAAACTAGCTTTAAAATTACAAATAGAGTATTGATGCTCTAACGACTACAAGATTGGTTTGAAATTTCAGCATAGTTTTATTGCTTCTATTTTACTTTCATTTATGTTAAAGGCTGTGTTTTACAATCCTAAGGTGTTCTGGTTTTTTTCATTCAATGAAAACATTCTGTATGTTAATCTTAAGGAATGAGACAAACTTAAAGCGCCATTCGTTTACTCCAAAATATAAATATATACTATAATCTAAAAGCTTATTGTAAAGATATAAACTGAGACAAATTTTTAGACACCTTAAGCGTTAAAATTGTTGCTGATATATAAGAGAGAAGTTAAGTTAACGAAAGAGTGTTACGTAAAGGATTACACAAATTAGATTTATTATAAAACGTATTACATTTACCCGTATTACATGTAAGGAGTAAAAAACATTAACATTAACGCTACTCAAACTACTGTAATACATTTAGAATTTATTGTTTGACCTTAGTAGTTAGTTAATGTTACATTAAGGTTGGATTTCATTTTAGTAGTTTCTTTTCATAACATAAATTTATTTATCCCTAAGAAAGTTGAAAATAAAATACAACTGAATAAGAAACACTATTTTTGTACTATCTATATCAACCAGTTATCGTGAATTTCAAGAATTATTCATGTTAAATAAATTTACTTAACAAAGACAAATTTTTCTAACTATTGTTCTACGACTTCAAAGCAGCCATCGCTGAGAAAAAGGGCGGGGTTTAGCCCCAAATAGAACTTGATAGATTTCATTCTACCCAGACGGCGGCTTGTAATAGGTAGCTAATTTTAGAATAAAACGGCCCCTAGCTTTCAACAAAGGGTGTTAGTTAATTGAATCCCAAACAACAGAAGACGTCTCCATTAGAGCGAGTTGAAAGGGCTTTGCCTTTTCTTGAGTCTTTTTTGGATCTGGTATTTGAGTTTTCGTTATTTTCTCATAATTTAAATATTATTAGTTAAAATTTAATCACTTAAATTTTTAGTTTATTGACCGCTATATTTTTAATGTCGACTGATCGAAAATTAAAGCTAATATTTGTTATTTAGAGCTTGGTAAACCTTAAACCTGTTTCCAACCACTCTGTTAGGAAACAGACATGATGTAAATTTGGAGGGAAACAGAAAAAATAATAGGTAAAATTCAAACAGATAAATATGAATTGGCTGGATCAGAGTAGAGTAGCAATAACCTAATCAAAGCATATACTGTGTTGTAGTCTTAATACTTTTTTCCTGGTGTTTGTGTTTTTTTTCTTCTTTTTTTAACTAATGCAGAGGTAGGCCTAATTATCAGATATTGTTAAAAGCCACAACTATCCTAAGTGAAGTGAAAATTATGTAATACTAAAAAATAATTAGATGACTGATGTTTCATAGATTGCTAGCTTTAGTGAGGTTACCGCTCGACTAAGTGAATTTAACCAAAAGAAATTATGTAATTCAGCCTGCGCATGATCGGTGGACTAGTTTTGAAGTTGTTTGTGGTTTTCTTTGTTGTTATTTTGACATCGTTCCGCCCTTACGATCTACATACATGGGTTTTACATATCACGATAAATCAACAAGTAGACAAAACAACGCATCTTTCATAAATTTATATTATAGATACTGCACTAAAAGTAGAATCATCAAAGCGAAGCTGGTCTTCAAGAAAACTGTTGTTCAATAACATTAACTGTATATGATGAGGGGTTTAGGCACAAGGGCTTCAGAGAAAGGGGCAAAATGATTGATGTGACGGTTGTGCTTTCAATTGCAAATAAATGGTAAGATGGTATTGCGTGAGCGTGTGCGTGTAAGTGGGGTGACCATCTGGGTACCACCTGAGCACGGTGAATCATCCGTGCATCAGATAAACACGAGAGCTGATGGCTCTGTTACGAGTATTGAGAGGTTTTTATCTGACATTGAGCTTAAGGTAGTGGTTAGTTGTTACGGAAGAACGTAGTATAAATGTCAACAAGTCATAGCGATATTATTATTATTAAATTGTTGAAGATATAAAACTAGGAGTGCCAATACTAAACTTTTTGAAGGGACTACAAGTTAGATATCATATCTGGGGACTACAGACAATCAAGGGTCAATAGAAAAACTTAAATTCAAGCTTAGGTTGATATTTATTTCGTATTACGAGTGTCTAACGAGCAGGGAAAATGATGCAAACGGGACCTCGATTGAATCCGGAAATAGCATCTAAATTTTCATTA
>CM061531.1:32012880-32069287 GCA_030545055.2 Neoaliturus tenellus | reverse complement strand
AATATTGAAATCGATATAGTAAAACATCGGGGAGGACAAATTGTTCGTTTTAGAGATTTAACTAAACATGACATAAAAATACACCTTACAAAAGATGAATTCTACACCCTCAGCTGTGCTACAGGTCCTATCACAAGATATCTAAAACAACTAATATTTTCAAGCGCAATCATAAAAGAATATTTAACCGATACATTGGATAGACAACCATATGTACCAATCCTATACGGTCCCGTAGATACTTCCATTTTCAATAGAATACCTCACGAAGTTGATATGTGGAGACAGTTGCACAACTATCAGACTAACTTCGGTATAGATGAAGAAGCACAAGAAATGAATGAAGAAGCATCTTGCAGCAACCAACCCGCAGTATAAAAAGACGCCCTCCATAATTTTACAAACAGTCCCATACCGACCTTTGTCATGAATAAACAAGTTTCATTTTCAAACCAATACCAAATAATGGAGGTAAAACGAGGTATAATTGAATTTCAAGCGTTTCGCGGTAACGACGGACATTTTATCATTAAAGAGTTAGTTATTCTAGACATGAACACATCTGTCGTTTATCACTATTTATTCCAACCTCCTATACCGTTCAACAGATTAACTACTAAAGCAAGAGTGACAAACAAATGGTTGATGAAACATTTTCACAACCTGAGATGGGATGAAGGTTTTATCCACTACAGTATGGTGCCGCACATTATGAATCATTACTGTAAGGAATTTAAAATTATCTACACAAAGGGATTGGAGAAAACCGCTTGGATACAAGCATTTACAAACCATGAAGTGATAAATGTGCAAGTGGATAGAGATTTTCAGTGTCACTTTGCCAACATTTGTATCTCTACCAAAAACTTTAAACATCGGCAGTCCCAATGCGCTTTAAAGAACGCTTATCGTTTGAATGCATATCTACAACAGAATGGTGGGGGGTGGGAAGGATATAAAAGCGACAACGCAACCATGACCCAGCATGAGTATTACTCTAGCCTCCGAACAGTCAACACCTCCCACACAGATTCGCAAGACTAAGAATAATATTAACAATAAATAAGAAGAAGAAAAAGTAAAGATGACGTCACAAACATTTTTACAATCTCTTGTCGATCAATTTAACAAACATTCAAAATCTACCGTCTTACCGACTAAAAGATGTTCAGAATTAAAAGAAGAAAAACATTATGTTATCCACACCATTAAGAAGATGGAAACTAGTGTTGGGGACGCCATCAACGTTACACTGAGTGAAGCGCCCTACACGCCCGGTGATGAACCAAAATTTCAAACATTTCTTCCTAAGCGCTTCGTGCACCTCCTGCAAAACGAAGATCTACGCCTTATCCACCCCGGCTCTCTGTACTTGGCATCCCACGGTCCAAGTGGAAGCAATTCAACGGAACTTACACTTCACGTCATGCCTACTGCCAACAACTAATTTATTTTTTGTAATACTTTTGTACACCTTTGTGAATTATTTTGAAAATAAATAAAGATGAAAAAATAAAAAAAAAATAAAAAGCAATATATCACTATGTGTCTTTGCACATGGTGATATATTGCTTTTTAAAAAAATAATTTTAGATGACCTTGACCTAGTTACAAAAACTATATAAATGAAGTAATTTTCAAGGGGATTTCCTCAGTCTACAATTGACTTCCGTGCTGTACACATCTCCCTTGGTTGTCCAATTATTTAAACAACAACATGTCTCTCAAAATCAAATGCGCATCATACGATACCTCCACCATCACAACTTTTGAACAACTCGACAATTTCACTAATGAATTGCGAGTACTTCTTGCAGGCGGTTATCACTTAAATGCCGATGTTTACGTTACAAATAAGAAGATGTTTTCAAAACAAAACTACTGCGATGATGAAGTGTACTTTTCTACACAAACGGCAACAACATCTAGCCCTTCTACTCAAAATAATGTTAAATTCCACAAATACTACTAATGTTGAATTACAATAACAATACTCCATCAACTTGAGGCTTCGCTATAAAAAGGCTATTCAACCCAGACTAAATCATCATTTGCTTTTTGACAACCGCAGCGATAACAACTACAACTACTATGCTGTACCGAATGATGATTGAATTTAATGGTAAAATATTTGGAAAGGACTATCAAACGGTAGAAGAGATGAGCTCCGATCTTAATGTATTAACTAAAGAAGGCTTCCAACCAAAGTTAATTCTAAAATTTCCAGAAGTACATCCACTATCCACTGAAGATCTCGTCGCAATGGCTAGAGCAAAAAAACAAGAACATGAAGTAAATATTAAAAAAGAGAAAGAAGAAAAAAAAGACGAACCTATATCTTAAGTGTGCAACTTTTTAATATTTGTACCCCATTCTTTTTTAAAACTCCATTTGGTTGACCTTGAAATTACCCCCACCACTTTTTTCTTTTAATAAAACTCTCTATTCTATACTATACACCTTCATTTCCCAACTCCACTTAGAACCGTCAACATGGAAAAGAAAAAAGAAGACTACAAACCACGCTACTGTTGTGAACAAAAATGTACCGATATAGGAAGATGGATGGTAGACGGATTAGCTTGTAGAAAATGTGAATTCTTCGGATCCTGTTACTGCAAATGCAAAACAAAACAACTACCACCACCAGAATTGCAAACCTTCAAAATTTATAAATCAAGATACTTCCACACTTGCTGTCCCCAGAGATGTTTCAAATTTCACCCAGAAAGACTTTTTAATTGCCGAAAGTGTGATGCATATTATAAAGACGACTTTTGTACATGCATCAAACATTTGTGCAAATATAGATCAGATTGGTCTTCTGATCCTATTCAAGCTTCAGATGTATAGCTGTAGTCACTGACTACAGCTTTTTTTTAAAATTTCATTTGGTTGACCTTGAGATTTACAATATATATTCTACATACCCTTTAACATGCTTCTCATTTACACTACATTGCTTGGACTAACACCAACATGGGTGACAGATTCATTTCTTTTGAACATTTAATTACCGAAAGAGATGAGATGGAAACTCTATTTCACAACTTACTCACACTTATGGATAGGTATCCTTTGAAATGGATCAACATCAAAGTAAAATATGTGGATCCTACCAGAATATTTTCATCATCATCATCATCATCTTCCAACAGTGCAGGGGAAGAAGAAGAACCAACTTATGGTATTACAATTATTGAATTAAACAGCGAGGAACAAGACAATCAAATTCAAATTATAAATAAACTTAGTATTTAATTTACAAAAGTGATTGGTATTTCTATTCTATATTAATGCTATTATTATTTTATTTCTATATACACTTCCCACAACCTACCCGAACGGCGTTTCGCGGCGAACTGCGGTAACCGAAGTTCTCTCGCTTCTCGTTTTGGATTACCCCCACTTCTTTTCTTCCCCCCACCACTATTCCCCGTTTCCATATAAGCGACCGCCTTACCGTCGCTCACCATTTGTTTGCCTACCGCCGAACGATGAGCCAGCCTCGATTAGCAAAAAATACTACTACTTTTGCAGTAACATCGCAACAAGATTTACAGGATATTTTTCAAACTTTAACCGATGTTGTAAACACACCAAACAACACGGTTACTATTACTGTTGAAATTACCTACAATTGTCCAGAGTGTGAAAGGATGGAAAGCGATAATGTTGAAGAATTAGAAATGCCAAACAACAGTCCTTCATCCGCCCACGATTCGACACCAGATGATGAAAGCTAGTCCTACACAAATATTCTTTTTCAATTCCCCACCACTTTACATTAAATATATATATCCTCCCCTTATTTGCTCTCCTCATTCCATCGCCTACTTTTACACCATCTACACCGCTCCTCTCTAACCTGTACACAAACATGATGGACGGCTTTTCAATCACATCACAATTGGAAGACGATAAATTAAAACTCGAAATTAACAGAATACAATTGGAAGCACAGAATCAGGAAGAAATGATCCGGCTGTTAAAGCTCTTCAAATGCGTACTGTGGTTGGTATGCCTCTATCTGCTCATCGCCATCACCATCGGCATTTACCAGACCGTCACCGCCAAACATCGCTTCGACACCACTTCAAATAAAACTTCTACTTGGCTTTCCTAAAATAAATTATTAATTCCCACAGCCCCGCACCCCCCCATCCCCTCCCGCCCGCCCCACTCGTCCCCACACTCCCCACCTTTTTTAAAACCCCCTCCGAATGACCTTGACACACTTACCAACCCCTCCCCAAACCCCCCAAAAAACCCCCAAATCAACAACACACACCTGCCAATTACAACCGCTGACCTTGACCTGCGCCAGGAGCGGCTATTTCCTTCTACTGTTATCTGATACCGTTTATTTTTTATGCTGGTTACTGAACGGTATCGGTGTAATGTATACTTTTTATAAATTTAAATAGCTATATGAAATGGATGTAAATTTTAATTTAAAGGTTTGTTATTTTTGGATTACTCGAATTTAAGGAATGGTGCGTTAGTAATTAGACAATTTAAATTTTGGTATAGGTATGACGTAAACTAACCAACGTTTTAATTAGAAGAACGGGTTGTAATTAGTTTTTTTTTATTTTTATTATTGATAATTATTTCTTTAACAAAGTACACAATAAACTATGTATTGTATGTATACACAATATATTTCCTTCTCACATAAGATGATATACTTACTTCTTGGTGCGTGATTCCAGCTTCAGGTGATGCAGACCGCACGGTGTCTCTTATATATGGCTTGCTAATTTTCAACAGTTGGGCTCATAAGATGATATTACCAGATACAAATTTACATGAAAATTACTCTCATTCCCCAAACACGTTTAACTTACATATAATTTAAATGCAGTAGTAAGCATATGGTCAACTTTTATTTAAAGGTTAAAAGCATTCAACCATTCAGTCACTTAGGCCTACCTTACATTACCTTAGCATTTTTATTTTTTTTGTAGTATTAAATCGTGCATTCCAGAGTTGAAAAATCAATAACCCTTTTTTGTGTAGATTAAATTATATAAATATATGACAATGTAAATTTAATAACCTAATTTGAACTCATTATACAGATCGTAAAAAAACCTTCTAACACTTTAAAAGAACGTTTGGTTTAATGTACACACAGCGTTTACTAAGCAATTATGCAACCAGTATAACCTTGTTAATTTGTCCTTTACTAATTTATTGTCTTAAATGGGGAAAAGGTTTGAACTACGAATGCACCAGTGCACCCACTATAAAAACCTACATTTTGTGTAAACTGGTTTTATTATTTAACAGTACAGTTTTGTTTGTAATTTTGTTGTGATCTGTTACAGTACGGGTGTCGGTCGAGCACATTTCGAGAAGCAGCCTCCCAGCAACCTCCGCAAGTCCAACTTCTTCCACTTCGTGATCGCGCTGTACGACAGGGCAGGGCAGCCTATAGAAATAGAGCGGACGGCCTTCATAGGCTTCATAGAGAAGGACCAGGTACGTGCCTTCACATCAGCTTGTAATGCTGTTATTTGGAGTTTGGTTTTCCTAGAACAGTATTAAAAGGGCGTTGGAGTCAATCCAAATTCCGCCTTTCCCCCATAAGAGCAATGTTAAACGGGATGTCAAATAACTCTTTTATTTACAATCAGAAAATAATGGTTTATAGCCCTAAATAAAGGGTTCATCAAAGCGGATTTGGTTTGCGAGAGGATTTTTTTTATAAAAATTAGGGTTTTTTACTAATTTGAAATAACATATCAAGTTTTTTACTACTTTTAAAACATTTTCTACAGAATTTTATAAACTATTTACAAAGAATCGATGTCGCAAAAGGAACGGGGAATTTAATTGTGATTCAAACGCTATTTATTCTGAACCAATCGGACAAAAAATAAAGAAATTATAGGCCTATATGACAAATGCCGGGGACAAGTTTAGCATTGCTCTTATGGGAAATAAATCCAACATGGCGGCACTCCAACGCCCTCTTAAGCTTGTTGTTAAATTTAAGGTAATTTTAGAAAATTTTAAACTGTTTAAAGTTTCAACCGGAGAAGGTATGTTATTTTTCCTTGGGCCGGAAAGTATTGTTTAAGCTTTATTATACTTAGTATAATTTTATACATTTTGTGTCATTTTATTCAGCATTTTAATCTTAATAAACCACAAAATTTTAATCAAAATCGTTATAGCCTTAATAAAAAAATGGAAAAAAACGCATGGAATTATCGTGGATTTGGACATACAATCAAAATTTCATCAAAATCGGATTATTGGGGTATTGTCCAGCTCTGTTTACATCCAGACGCACATACACACAGATATCACTATAAAAACCACTTTTTGGAATCAGGGGGCAAAAATGGATAAATCCACCAACTACTCAAATTCGAACATTTTTACGAAATCAATACTTCTCCAACGGCCTTAGGGGAGAAAGTAAAGTTATTCTCTTTATGTGCTACTAAATTCTTGCATAATATTTAGCATTTCTCAGTTTCTAAAGAGAAATTCAAATTCCTAATTCAATAAATGGAACCAACAGTAATTCTCATATGATTGACGTATTGTCACTTAAATGTCTAAAAAATCAACGGGCTAGCGGAAGAGGACGAAATTGTTTGTCGGAGATCGTTCAGATTCGTCCGCTGTTAGCTAATTGGACTTTTAATGAAACTGATGTCACGCTTTAAAATCAGCTGAGAGGAGGGACGGGTAATTTAAATATCCGTGACGTGAGCGCGCGCACGCACAAGCACACGCACACGCGTGGCCGTATCGCCGAGGGCTAATTTCATTTATTACGCTGATGAATTGTCCGAGATATGGTCGCCGCAAGTCGATGGAGCCTAGTGATTAGATGAAACAAAGCTTCGACCATCCGATAGCGATATTTAGAACAGGAGATAAGAGGCTAGAGCAATTAGGCGGAACAAGTTTCGACTATTCAGCATTGATCTTGTAAAAAAAAATTGAGACATTTTGAATGAGTAGAAAGGTCTTTTACGGTTCATTGCCCTTAGGTATTTTGGAAAGATAACTTAATAATGATTACAGATTGCGAAGTCTCAACTAAAGTAATTCGATTGTAATTAAAATCAGAAAAAAATATGTTTATATTGGGACTATGTGTTATCTATGATAAAATAGAATCGGCACAAACTCAAATTACAAATTTAGAGTATGTTTTTAGTTTGAGCAACTATATCACTTTTTAACAGTTATTAAAACCTGAGTGCTGATATCTAAAAATCAGACATTCTGCCACAATGCTACTGTTCCTAATTAGTTGTTTAATATTAATCGTATATGTCACTCACAAATTGTTTGCAACTGAGTAGGGTAAGCCATGTTAAGCTTTTGAAAGATGACTCACCATATAGCCTAAGTACGACCAATGAAGCGTAAGATAAATTGACAATTTTGTTTTTAATTTTTATCTACCTGCCATTGCTATACGTGATTTTGACTAATACAACTGGTTCCATTTGGTAACAATCCATTTATTATTTATATGTATTTGCACACAATTCGTCGTTGCCTTATAGGAATATAAAACGATTGTAGCCTATTCGGAAGGCCTTTTATCTCTGTGAGATTTACACGAGCAAAGCGAGTGGAGAATGAAGCTAGAAATAATCGTCGTTCTAACTCGCATAAGATCAAACTCTTCGAGGTTATGCACATAAAGAAACCAAAACATGAATCTTAATAATTTATATTACAACACTACTTCCGTCAAATGCAGATCTCTCATTGGTCTAAAACCTGTGTTCTAACGTGTGTTCTGTGCACGTTTAAGACCTCATTTTGCAAAAAGTTTCAATTCAGTTTGACAATGCACCTCTTTAAGATGTTACTTGTAATATTATCATTGTTGATTATTCCAACGGCCTAGATAAAAGTGTTTTAAAAATACACTCCGAGTCTATTTAAATGCGCTCGGGTTGCGACATCTCGAGTAGGCCTACTAACAACCTACGATATTTTACAATAGCAACGACGCTGTGATGTTCTAAATTTCAACCTGTGGCGTGGTCGCGGTGGCGTGTGAGGTCGCGTGGTGGGGACACAATTATCCACCATTAAACCATCTGATAAGAGCAGATAATTAGCCTCAGATCGATGCGCCACTGAGAAAACAAACAAACCACTTACATTGTAACATCCCATGGAAACATCGTGCCACAACAACCACTGCAATCTATAAAGGGATATACTGGCGAGTAAAAATTGTTGTAGTAACTTATTTTAATGTTTTAGTAATTACGTGACGAATAATAAATGCACAAGGATATAATTCATTTAAATAAGTTAATCTTAGACAAGTAAAAGAGAATGGAAGATTGAAATTGTAATACGTGAAGGAGGGCCATAATATAGATTATCCTATGATGGACCCTAATGATAGATGATCCTATTATGGTTGACTTGCCTATATATACAACATCTTGTTGCGCAGTACTATGTCTTAGATCCATATATTGTATATAATTTTTGGACGTTTTTGTTACTGGTTTAGTCGGTGCCTGGTGGTTTTTAATTACATATAGAAAACGTTTCGGAATTCGTGGGATTTCAAAAAGCCAAGACCAATCAGTGATAAAGATTAATTAATAATAAACATGTGAAAATTCATTTTGTAAACTATTTTCTTAATGATATAAATGTTACTAAATAAATTGTATTTATTTATAAATAACTAGCTGATACCCGGCACGCTTTTCAATGCCAACCTGAAAATTGGTTTGATTGTTTCCATGAAAACAGCTAGAAGAGAGTTTGAAACCCTGACATGGGTACGTTTATGGCTGTTCTGGAGCTAAGCCCTGCGGTCTATACAAAATCTAATGGTTTATAAACTTTTTCCACGAAATTTTTCATATATATACCGAGTTTCATGGCAAACGGTCCAGTGGTTTCTGAGTCCATCGATTAAAAATATACAACCATATATATATACCATATACATATACCAACATCCTCTTTTATAAATATAGATAATACTTAAAGTAAACGGCAAGACCCGAATTACATATTCAATTTTAAAGTACGTATAATAAGCAAAGTTAAACATGTACATAACAAGGAGTACCGATGGAGGAATACTAAGAACCAGCAGTCGATCCATTTACATGATTGTTTGTTTTGCAAACTTGAACTTGTACATAACATGGAATATAGTTTGGAGAAATTCAGAGATTTGGGACTAGGAAACCATCTAAATCACTATTTGGATGGACTTATAAAACTAAACTTGGACTTATACGTACAGTAAACACTGAGTATAGTTTGGAGAAAATACAGGAATGTAGGACTAAGAATCCATCTACATGACTGTGTGTTAAACAAACTTGGACTTGTACGTAAAAATGGAGTATAGTTTTGAGGAATCAGGGATGTAGGACTAAGAACAAAGATAAGTCCATCCATCTACATGACTGCTTGTTGAGCAAACTTGGACTTGTACATAACATGGAGTATAGTTTGGAGGAATACAAGGATGTAGGACTAAGAACCAGCACTCCATCCATCTACATGACTGCTTGTTAAGCAAACTTGGACTTGTACATAACATTGAGTATAGTTTGTAGGAATACAGGGATGTAGGACTAAGAACCAGCAGTCCATCCATCTACATGACTGCTTGTTAAGCAAACTTGAACTTGTACATAATATAGAGTATAGTTTGGAGGAATACAGGGATGTAGGACTAAAAACCAGCAGTCCATCCATCTACATGACTGCTTGTTATGTGTATGCTAATGTCCCAGCTCCGCATATATCAGCGTAGACTTCACAAGGTACGCCGTCTGTGCCTTACCACGCTATTAGGCTCTATAACGGTATTATTTCTTTTCGTGATTCAAACCGTTTTCCAGGTTTTAAAATTGGTTTAACTCACACATATGCATAGTTTTAAAATGTTATCTAAATGTTTATGATGATGTCAACAACATTGACAATTTTCTCTCTCAACTAAATTAAGTAAAAGGTAATATTTTTAACTATATAATATCCACGTTATAAAAACATTTAATGATTTTTGTTTTTGTTTCAACTGTCTCTTTAATCAATTATTCCCATTCATTTTTTTAAACAATATATCACTAATGTAAAGAATTCATTATTCTTTTATCTTGTTTTAATTTGTATAAGAACACTTCTTCGCTTCTACATTTTTTTCATGTTTATTTATTAAGGATATTTAAAAATGTTCAGTTGCAACCTACTGTGTTTTAAGCAATTGCTATGAGTATGTTTCTGAGTAAAAGAATAAATTTCCTAACCTCTGAAAAAAAACTGTTTCCTAGAAAGCAGTTAAGACCGAAGGCAATGGGGTTGAACACACATTAAAGCCTACCTGCGTGTGTTTAATTTATGGAGAACGATGAGAAAATCAAATTCACTGACGAGAATGTTGTTAACCGTGTAATCCCGAGGTTGCGACCGGTTGTCTGTCAATTCCGCGTTTGACCGCAATGTTATGGTGACAGAACCGTCAAAGAGGCTCGGCCGATGTCCCGGCGTTCGACAATGATGTCAATAAATCATTCAGTGGCTAATAATGGATAACTAGTCACGTGCAATTCGATTATCCTCGACTGTGAACTACGTGACATTCTGTGACCGACAATCAGCGTCTATGAATTAAACAGGATTGGCGATTTGATAGACGGAATTTGTTAATGATACTATGTTAATAATATATTGTTAATGATACACTGTGCTCACATTTATAACACAGTGTACAATAGTTTTAAATAGCTAATACTATAGTAATTTCTTCTGTTGATTTTCAGGAAGCTGAGTCTCAGAAAACCAACAATGGGATCCAGTATAGGCTGCAGCTACTGTACGCTAGTGGTAAGTAGAAGTTAATACAGTTTTTCCTCAACTAGACATTTAATATTATAGGTGTAAGAAATCGATTTAAGGTGGAAAAGAAACAAAAATGACTTTTTAAACTGGAAATTTTATCTAAAGGTCACCAAATATTCACTCATCGTAACAATTATTTACAACAAACATGGCTAAACACTACTATAGTAATGTTTTTCGAAGGTGTCAATATCGTAGATGCTAGAATTTGTATTTATAATGAAAAAAAACCAGTTTCTACTTAGCTTAAATTCATTATCATTAGAGGAAATTTTGTTTACATTATTGCTGAACAACATTCATTGAAAAAAATGTATGTTCATTACATGGTTTCAATTCTAATTCCGCTAAAGGTAAAGCCAAGTTTGGCTCAGAAGTAATGATTTTCCAAATCATAAGTGCACTTAACTAAACTTCAATTGCATCATCCAACCGTATTTTTATTCAAGAACCATTTTCTAACTATTCATTTTACCTACCGTTTAATACAATATCTTGCAACCTAAGATGATTGGCCACCCCTCCTTTGTGCTGAACATATACCAATCATCACCTGCCGGCGGTGTATGTACCTAGCCGTGTACGGGTGGGGGAGGGGTGGGGGGTATGTAGATGCGGTAATGTTACATGCAGCCTACACGCCATACAAGATCGCATCATGCAGCTAATACGATAACCGCGTAGTCATGGGGCTCGATTAGTTACCTATCGACCGGCCAAGACAGGTACCCCCCCCCCCCCCCACACGGTGATGGGGCAGGGGCTTATCAATAATATATTTAAGATGATAATCTGGGTATAAATCTGAGAGGCTTATGGCAATACTAATTGCCCCATTCCCCGTCCAGTTCGATCCCTGGTTGAGGTTCGGGAATAATCTGGGGAAAATTTAATTGGTCGGAGTCGTAGGGTGAATTTAAGGTAGATATTACGTTAGTTTAAAAAAGTTATTTTAAAAGTAAGACTAACTTATTGACTTGAAAGAAAATAACCTAACACAAGAGGAGAGAAATTTGTTAAATTGGTAATTTAAGATGAAAATCCAAGATAGGTGTAATTTCAATGTTGGTCGTTGAAGTCAGACTGCTTTAGCTTAAATATAAAAAAATAAGAACCGTAAATTTGTTTTCGGTATTATCAATTGATTATGGTAACCATGGAATTTAAATGTACGCTTCCCAAATTTTGATTCTATAATACTTTAACTTTAAAAACATTTTGTTACTTGGCAACGCAGATTCAGATTCAGTTTATTCTCGTCATGCTTGTTCGTCAACCATAACATTAAAATTGAGCAACATAACACCACACTGAAGCACAGTTGCATGAATAAATTACCTATATGAAAATAGCTGTATGTGAAGTCACTCTTAACCACGTAGTGAGTACAGGCATCTAGTTTTTTAACAGTTCTGATAAATTTAATTTGATTTGTGTTATAGTGTTTGGTTTTTTATCGTTTAATGGATGTTCCGGTTGAATTTATCCATTGGCTATAGCTTTTAATTAGGGGTTGTTTCCTTTTTTCGAGCGTTCTTTCTTTGCAACATTATTAGTCCAATACTGAATTCCTTAGTTGAAACGCATAATGCCTACAAGACGTTTTCCATCCTTTTTCATTTTAAAAAAAATTTCATTTTTATATAAGGGCTTGATTATGTATACGGTCCACCTTAAAAATTATTTCTACAAAAATTAAATTAGCCTATCTTTTGTAGAGTCCTTATTTGTGATAAATTCCATCAATTTAAATTAATCGAATATTACGTTAAAATTGGAGGGGTTATTTCGGTTTCTTAGAATATTTGCTGCTAAATCAATATAACAGACAATCGATGTTTAATTATCTTTTGTGACAGTTTCATGCAATTTGTAAATAATCCTGTACAGTACTATATAATATATGAAAATCTTACGGAGTTATGGTCATGGTTGTTCACTGGTCAAGAATGCCTTCAACTCGGCGAGGTGGGTCGATATGTTGGATGCGCTTCGCAACACCTTTCGTATTCCTGCATATCTGTTGCGGCTCGTCGAGGATTATCTACGCTCTCGAAGCCTGATTTATGACACGAGGGACGGAACGCGGACGATGGAAGTCACTTCTGGTGCCGCACAAGGTTCAATACTCGGCCCGGATCTCTGGAACGTTGCCTATGACAGCCTCCTGAGGTCCGAGATGCCTGAGGAAACCACTTTGGTTGGGTACGCCGATGACGTCGCAGCTCTCATTGCTGCACGCAACGTTGAGCTGGCCCAACTGAAGTTGAACCGAGTTATGCGGGTGGTCAACAACTGGATGTCCGATCACGGTCTCTCACTTGCTCTCAGTAAGACGGAGATCGTGATTCTTACGAAGAAGAGGATCGACACCGTCGTCCCGTTTCGAGTGGGAAGGGAGGTGGTCACATCAACTCGTGCCGCCAAATACCTCGGGGTTATGGTGGACACCAAGTTAAGCTGGAGGGATCAGATCTTCCGTACAGCGGACAAGGCCGCTAAGGTAGTGACTTACCTTAGTAGGCTGATGGCCAATGTCGGGGGTCCCCGATCCAGCAGAAGACGTCTGTTGATGTCCGCGGTCCAGTCCGTGCTTCTTTACGGGGCAGAGGTGTGGGCAGGCGCTCTAGATAAGGAGTGCTACAGGTTGCGACTCGCCCGGGTTCAGCGTCAAGCTGCGCTCCGGGTGTGTTCCGCCTACCGGACAGTGTCCGAGCCTGCCGTCCTGGTGGTCGCCGGAGTCATCCCTGTCAAGCTCTTGGCAGGGGAGAGGAAAGCGATTTATCAGAGACAAGGCGAGATCGGCAAGGACACGGCAAGAACAGAAGAGCGCTCCCGAACCTACCAGCAGTGGCAACACAGCTGGGAGCACGACACCCGAGGACGATGGACTGCGCGACTTATCAAGCAGGTCCAACCATGGGTGGAACGGCGGCATGGGGAGGTGGACTACTACCTGACCCAATTTTTGACAGGTCACGGCTATTTTCGGTCGTACCTGAACCGTATGGGAAAGACCGGTTCACCGGACTGCATTTATTGCCCGGGTGTTCCCGACGATGCGGAACACACATTCTTCCGCTGTCCCCGTTGGGAAGGGCCCCGCCTGGAGGCCACACAAATCTTTGGTGCATTTTCGGTGGACTCGGTCTGCCAAAAGATTTTGGAGGATGAGGGCAACTGGGATTGTTTGTCACAGTTCGTCCGGGGCATCCTCCTGGAAAAGAAAACCGATCTGGACCGTGAAGTGGCCCAGATCCCTTGATCGAGCGGCTGGATAAGGAGCGAGCCCCACGGGCGTAAGCCAAATTTAGGCCTAGCCTGACGTAATGTGACAAACAATTCCAGGTTAGATTCCTAAAGAGTAGAGGAG
The DNA here is from genome assembly GCA_030545055.2 of Neoaliturus tenellus. Taxonomy (NCBI): domain Eukaryota; kingdom Metazoa; phylum Arthropoda; class Insecta; order Hemiptera; family Cicadellidae; genus Neoaliturus; species Neoaliturus tenellus. Next base: position 32,055,039 of record CM061531.1, on the reverse strand, counting down.
GTTTTTTAGTGGGTAAACTCGTTTTTAGGGGAGCCCCACACTACAGGCTGGCCACCTGTGTGCGTAATGCATTTTTCCGCCTCTCCCTCAAAAAAAAAAAAAAAAAAAAAAAAAAAAAAAAAAAAAAAAAAATGGTCATGGTTGTTCAACAACTTGGAGAAATTTATGTCCGTCGGGATGCACGTTTTTTAGTCACATATCTGAAAAGAATTTCAGATCGAAGCCAAACAGTGAGTACTCAATAGTTAACTTAAATAAAAGAATAATAATTATTTAAAATTTACTTCAGCTAACCAAACCGTGTATTGGGCTTGTGATGTCCGCATCGAAAATATCGAAAATTAAAGAACCTAAAGCCGCGTCCGCACTGGGTGAACATTCGTGGCGAACTTGTTCGGCGAACACAAAAATCAACAAACATTCTTAACGAACAATTAACCGGCCATATGATTTACATTCTAAAAGGTTAGCAACGAACAAACCAATGTTCGGAAGAACTTTGTTCGGCGAACATGTTCGGCCAGTGCGGACGCGGCTTAACGTGGAAAGTAATTGTAATAATAACAATCACTCCGCTAAAGGAAGGAAAATAAGAAAAAATACTTTCTCATGACTGCAAAACTAAATGCAACTGCACGCCGTGTTTTTAGTGGTGGCTTCACAAGTCTGAAATGTAGATTGCAGTGTTCGTATCGTGTCTGTGTACACTGGTAAAGTGGCTCAATTTTAATGTCATATAACTGAAGAGAATCATAAGGTACGCTCTTGGTTCGAAAAAGATATAATCTCAAAAGAACTCAGCTCACTTGGTAAAATTTATTACAAAATAATATTTGTATTGTTATTTAATAACGAACTGTAATAATTATTATTTCAAAATTGTCATTGATAATATTATTATTTTAACTTAGGACTAATATACACCCAGACCCTTTAATTACTATACGCTTTTATATCTAACACCTTAGTAAACGTAAGTAATATCTGTAGAGTCCTACAAATCCATCACTGATTGAAGCACAAAGCCACCGTAGTGACATATTGATAATTTTACAAGATTGTTTAAATTTTGAAAAATATACTTAAAACTGTATATTGCTGCTAGAGGTACTGTATAACAATGAAGTGCGCTGTTGATGCCGGGTTTTCCGGTTGTAGAGCTCACAAATTAATGCTACTCTTGAGCTCATTTCTTGGGAAAACGTGCATAACACTTAAAAAGTTTTAGGATTTTGTAACAAGCAAAATGACCAAAGTTGACGCAGTTCAACCACGTAAGGGACTCTTCTTTCAGATTAACTTGGTATTAATTGGGCCATAAGTCACCCATTTTGTACAGTTTCTTCCTTCATTAAAGTATTTTTCTAAATAGTGAATACTTTTCATCGTTTTTATTGTAGACATGAAATTCTATGATTTAATATTGTTAAAACTAGTAAAATACCTCGTGATTTGAAAGGTTTTTGCTAAATATATTATAGAAACAAAATTTGCAAACCACTTCATTACCATAAGTTGTTAGGTTATCATACCTTCACAATCCTAGTGAAATATCTCTTAAAATCGATTTTGGGTTCGATAACCCATCATCAGTTGAGGACCAAGTTGGCCAAACTGATTATAATTTTCCATCCGTTGGACTTCGTTACATTGAAATCTTCACATTTAATACATTTTTCATCTGAAACATAGGACATGACGATGGAACACTTACTGAAAAACACGGTTATAAAATTGTTAACTAACTTGACTAACCTAACCTCACTTTCTAAAATCCCAGATGCCACAATGTGCTATTTTTAGACAGTGAGGTTAGGTTAGTCAAGTTAGGCAACAAGTTTAAACCCATCATGGATCTCAGTGTTAATAATTGTTGCGTCGTCATGTCCTATATGTAAAATTTGTTAAATGTGAAGATTTTAAATGTAACGAAGTCCGCCGGATGGAAAATTTTAATTAGTTAGGTCAACCTGATCCTCAACTGGATAAGTTTTCGGTCGTTCATCATTTGCGCACTTTTTAATCCTTCTGTAACATATTTCGAAGGGTCGCCTAATCCCCTTGCATCATTTGCGCACTCTCCCGTCCAGGTAGCCTCAGCCTGCCGACAACAATTCGCAAACAGTCGTCCCCCACACATACCACTGGACGGCAACACATGTGTATCGCACTTTCATGAATAATTTAAGTTTGTAATGTATAAACCTTTTTTGTAATTCATCGAGTGTTTACTTATTTTACTTTCAATGGTTGGTGAGGATTGTATTACTGTGATTGCTCAGGCTGAAATGTTTTGTACGAATTGTTTCTATGGAAAGTTTGCCTATATTCTAACTGTAGATAGCAGCCTATCCTATATTAACTCCTCAGAATAAAACCATTCATAAAATTCACTTTTGCAATAGAAACAAACTGCAAATGGTAAACATGAAATCCAAGTGTTAATGTACGGGTCAAGGCCGTGATATTGTGTCCGATTATTTGCCATTATTTCTGTTCTGTTGAATATTGTTTTGCTAATTTTTAAACTTATATGTCTTATGCCAAACACGTTTAATCATTCAAAAGACTATTTGAACACGGGCATGAGTTTTCAATAACTTTGTAAATAAAAATAATGCCGCTTTCACCACCCTGCGATGCGCAAACGATGCATATAACTGAGAGCCCCCTGGAGCTCGATGCGCAAAACAAGCATCCCTTCTACCTGGCTCTCCGCATGATGCGCAAATGATGCACGCCCAAGTTTTCGAACCTGAATCAATTTTGAGAGAATTTTCACTAGAATTATTAAGGTAAGATAACCTAACAGCATTTGTTAATCAAACTACCCGGAGGCAAAATGAATTGTACTTCATAACATTTCATGCACTTGTTTGCATCACAGAACACTCGTCCTTTATATAAAAAAAATTATAAATATAAATCGTTTCCCAAATCACCCAGCAAATCTCTTAACCCCTCAACTCTGTCCTCAAACAATCCAGACAAAGCGTTGGACACAAAGTGCTCACAGTAACCCGTTTAACTTAAAACCGCATTAACAATTCGCCGAGCTTTGTGCGGTGTTTGCTCCTTGCCGCTCGAACCCCGTATTTGCTCTGATGTCTTCTCCTGTTTGCGGTCACCGTTAATTGTTCTCTAATTGCAACATTAATGACCCTTTTTGATCCTACTTCTTGTGCGGTTAATAATTCGCTGGGGTTGACAAAGGGCTTTTGTCGCGCCCTGATTTGCACACCTCCTCGGGGACCTGTGCTATACAGGCCCTTCGACATTGTCCTTCCCAGGATTAACCGGCCCTTTTAATTCTATATCGTGTGGTTGTTCCAGGTGTGCGCCAGGAGCAGGATATCTTCGTGCGGCTCATAGACTCCGTCACAAAACAGGTAAATATCCATTTTAGTAAAATTTGTTTGGTACTGAAATTAAATATTGTTTCTCTGATCATGTTTCATAGTTAAAATTTGTGGTTGCTTTAAAATGTTCTTTGTAAATATCATTGTACTAAGGCCTTTGTCTCTGATGTTTCAATGGAAATGACGTGAAAAATGAGGTCAAATAAAGAAATAGTTGTTATCTATGTACTGTAACTTAATTTATGCCAATGTATGTATATTGTCAACTCGCCTACGGCTCGATGGGGGCTCCGCCTCCATGTCCCCTTATTAATTGCCTCTAGTTCGTTAATTGGTATAAAAATCGCAAACACTGAACAGGCAAGTTGATGGCTCCAAAAAATTGGTATTATAAACATGTCAATCATTCACCATCGGAGTTGTAACCATGTTTCAAATATGTTATTAGGCTACATTGAATAAATTAATTGAAAGAAAAATAATTTTGAAAGAAGTCTCTTTTTTAGAGGAATGTATAAAATTAGTTGTCAGGAAAACCCTTACATATGTCCATTTCTAACTAGAATACACAATATTGGCCTTATATGACCAAGTTTAAGTCACTCGAACGAATTGTAAAGACATAAAAAAACAACATCTAGAACCGTGAGACAATTACTTACTCTACCGCATGAACTAAACGTCAGCTAAACCGTGGGTTATACATAAATAGTAGTGTTGTGTGAAGGCGAGTTTGCGGCGAGACGGCAATCACGTGCCGGCCATTAGCCCGTTAATGGCGATGATCCGATTGTTGTGATGTCAATAAGGCATTAGAAGCAATGGTCCTTTGACAGCTCATCTCGGCACAGGCTTATGGCCGGCTAACGCCATGATCTTTCGCTTTATCTGTGATATCGTGGGGAACTGTGGCACTTGTTGGTAGATCCAGTGGTCAAGGAAGAAAATACTACACCGCATAACATTTCGTCAAACTTCAGATTTCTCTATTATTTTTTTGAACTTGAAAAATTAACGATATTGGATTAAAAAAATATTTAAATATTACTATGATTCGTACTTTTTTTTAATGTATTTTACGAAAAATCGCATTTTTATTTTTATTTAACTAGTATCCTACACTCTAGTACAAGTAAGGAAAAAACGTATGAATTGATGGAAAACATTGATTTTTATTGTAAATTCTCTTCTTCGAAAAATGAACAAATTTAAAAAAAAATACTGGTCTAAAAACAGCTCGAACGATTGTATCCCAACTTTTCAAACTTACCTCTGGGATAAAAATAACTTTTGTACGCTTCTCAATGGTAGAAAAATCTTATTTCGTTGTAATTTTTAATGGAAGTTCTAAAAATTTTAACATCAGTTTTATGGAGTTGTGAATCAAAACAAAATGAATACTGACTGAACTGTCAAATTACGAACCACATGATCCAGTATAAACATTTGTTTGTCATTGGTAGTAGTTATAAATTACTGCTATAATAATGCTATAATAAAAATAATTGATCATTTTTTTATCTTAATTTATACCAATGATTATGATTGCCCGGATAAACAAAGTAAAAGAATAAACAGTTGTTTATTTTCTTAGTACGCAATTTAAAACACTCTGTAGTAAGGCGTGTCTTCTATCTCATAAATTTTTCCTCATAATATTTTGATGCATTGCAAATGTTTTCTAGACTGAACAAAAGGTTTTTTAACAACTATATATTATTCAACCCAATTAATGACCCCACATGTAATGATGAATCCACCCCTAAAACCCCATTACAATAACACCAAACTTTCATTAACCTAAGATGTGATTACAGATAATACGGACGACCCATGATTGCCTCCCCCAGCTGCCGATCATAGAGAGATGTTTGCGGACCAATCTATTACATGAGTCAGTTGAGCCAATCTGCAATGTAAATAGTATCACAGAGACCACGTGACCGCCACGTGACCTCCCCCCTCCCCTACCCCTCCCCCGCCCCCGCGGGCCACGTGATTACGGTATTAATTCTTAACAGAGGCTAGCTTGTTACGACCAGCATCCTCCTTTACTGCCCTTTAATATTTTATCATACAAAAATCGATACATCGTGATTGCATCTCCGGGCTGTTGCTCGCGGCGGTCCGACTGGTGGTGGTTTGAAGGGTGGGAATGGTTTGAGGGATTTGTTAGAAGTGCGGGCTTTTTTGAGGTGGGAGGGGGTATAAGTGGAATCAAGAACAATAGAGAAGACAGCTGTAATAACGGGGTTTAAAGGTAACTTAAGTAATAGGTGGTTTAATCAGACCAAACTTCCTCCTTAAACTATTCTGGTTGAAAACATGAAACAAATAATTACACTAAAAAAAGTTGAAGATTAAATTTTTACTTTTGAATAAAAAGTGCAGTAATCCCGATTTCAGTCGAAACATTTACACGAAAGGTACCATTTCTCTCCGCCAGTTTTAGCAAAACAGAAATTTACAAGGTTGAAAACTAGTGAGTTTTTTTATTACAATGTTTTACCAAGGTACCAATATTTAAATTATTTTCATACCTCAGTCCTCTTTACTGATATCTTACTACAACAGTGTAATGATATTTTCTCACGAAATGCTATTCTCAGTTAAGAACTAAACTTTATTTTTGAAGCCCAATTCAACGATATGGAAAGAGAAAATGTAAAACCACATGCATTGTCATTTGTAATAATGCATTCAAGATTGAACAACCTTTATAATATTAAACAACCTTCATCTCATATGTCAAAAAATATATCACTTAAATTGTTAAACGCCAACATTTTAACAGTCTGACAGAATGTTTTTCTGCTACAGTTCCTTTTGACACTAATTTAGCTTTAGGGGAGATTAATACAAAAAATACTTTTTTATAACTAGGGAAAATACCTTGAACAACATTCAACAAAGCTTTCTTCTTGAAACTTGCACGTTTAAGGTCAATCTGGGAATGCGTTGAGGAGTTATCGCCTGTCGTTACGTCCTCCCTCTCCTCGCGATCTTTCATACCATTACACAATACAGTCAAGTCGGAGAGTTTTTCACTTCTTTCTATTATCCAATCACACATATTAGATCCTTAACATTTTAAGATGGTAAAATGGGCTTAATTTAATCGGCATTTAAATAGTGAACTTTAAGATTGGCATTATTTTCAATTTAAAACGTTAACGTTCATTCGTTTCTATAGAAATTTTATTTTCTAAGGTGTTTGTATCTAAAGGAAATTTAAAGACTATACTTCTTAAGATTTGTACAAGCTTCTGGCTTAGTGGATTGTATCAGCTTTTGCCATAGACTAATGAGATTGGTTATTTTGGCGAAGTTATGACACAGTTATGACAACCAAGTGTACGTTCCAGACAATGTTTTGTCCTCGTATGTTCTATTATGATTAATTATACAAGGAAATTGTCACTTTTTGTTGATTTAATAATGACTACTTTCAGCATACTACAGTAAATATTAAAAGAGATACTCAAGGGAAGTAAGATTTTCAAATTCACAATCAAATGCCAAAGTTGTTGGTTATTTTAAGTTTTATTGTATATACTAATGACTAATGTATGTACGCAATTATTTCAGTTTGACCAGGCAGTATAAACAAATTATGGGATAGAATCTACTTTTTTGTGTAAAACGGTATCTTTTCAATGTTGTTTCTAGAAATTTCTAGATTGTTTTAGAAATATGTTACTGTAAAAAAGTGTTTCTATTTCTTATAAGTTAAGTATTTGTGGGGTTATTCTAAAAATTAAACGTACAATTTACAATATGAATAGAATTATTGATTTTTATTTTTAGTCGTAGTAATTATTTGTACCAGAAGCTACGTTTTTTTTTTTTTTTTTTTTTTTTTTTACTAAAAGGTAAATCAAACAAATTATAGTGGTTAGGAGATTTATTTTTCAAACTAAAAACATACTTAGTGCAGCTACAATAGGTAATATTATTCTTGAATCAACCGATGTAGAAGTAAGAAATACGTCAAGGAGTAAGGGAGAGTGTTGAAGTGGAACGAAGGGATTGAAGGGCAGTGACAAAGAAGTGGCGAGACGCGAGAAGAGTTGGGGGTTGGGGGTGCAAACTGGATTAGCCGAGGCCGAGTAAACGCTAACAAATAGAATTAGAGCTTGAGCCGTGGTCACTCCACCGCCGCGCCGCGCCGCCGTGCTGCCATCTGCCACCTACCGGGATCACGTGACAGAGATACTTATATATATATATAGACATTCAACAATTTGATGGTATTTATGCAACTATTCTGGAATCTAACTCTTCTCTGTGGTGATCATATAAACTAAAGTAACCTATCCCAACCTAAATATTTTTGTCGCCCTTTGAAAAGGTAAACGATGAGAAAATTTACCTAATTGAAGGCCTCCTGCCTTTATGTACCGTCTTGAATTAGCGTAATACGAGGAAAATACAATGTGAATAAACATGTTTCGTATTGTGTTTTTCTTTCCTTAAGACATATAAATGTAAAATTACAACATATACCACTTTCGTAGGAGTAGACTTCAAATAAAAGCTCAAAATGACGGTTCGATAATAAATTAAATACAAGTTTTGTATTAAAACCATTCCCTGTAATCCAAACACTTACACTATCATTGAAACAGTATGGAACTACGATGACGTCATAATGATCAACGGAGAGATTAAAAGTCGGACTAATAGAGCCCCGTGATTGCACCTAGATTACTATAACTTCACAGTCGATTACCTGTTGTCCAAACACTTACACTATCATTGAAACAATATGGAACTACGATGACGTCATAATGATCAGTGGAGACATTAACAGTTGGACTAATAGAGCTCCGTGATTGCACCCAGATTACTATAACTTAACAGTCGATTACCTGTTGTCCAAACACTTGCACTATCATTGAAACAATATGGAACACGATGACGTCATAATGATCATTGGAGACATTAACAGTTGGACTAATAGAGCCCCGTGATTGCACCTAGATTACTATAACTTCACAGTCGATTACCTGTTGTCCAAACACTTACACTATCATCGAAACAATATGGAACACGATGACGTCATAATGATCATTGGAGACATTAACAGTTGGACTAATAGAGCCCCGTGATTGCACCTAGATTACTATAACTTCACAGTCGATTACCTGTTGTCCAAACACTTGCACTATCATTGAAACAATATGGAACACGATGACGTCATAATGATCATTGGAGACATTAACAGTCGGACTAATAGATCTCCTTGATTGTACCGAGATTACTATCACATCACAACCGATTACCTGTTGTCTAAATACTTACACTATCATTGAAACATTATGGAACTACGATGACGTCATAATGATCAACGGAGACATTAACAGTCGGGCTAATAGAGCCCCGTGATTGCACCTAGATTACTATAACTTCACAGACGATTACCTGTTGTCCAAACACTTGCACTATCATTAAAACAATATGGAACTTCGATGACGTCATAATGATCAGTGGGGACATTAACAGTCGGACTAATAGATCTCCTTGATTGCACCCAGATTACTATCACTTCACAGACGATTAAATGTTGTCCAAACACTTGCACTATCATCGAAACAATATGGAACACGATGACGTCATAATGATCAGTGGAGACATTAACAGTTGGACTAATAGAGCCCCGTGATTGCACCTAGATTACTATCACATCACAACCGATTACCTGTTGTCTAAATACTTACACTATCATTGAAACAGTATGGAACACGATGACGTCATAATGATCATTGGAGACATTAACAGTTGGACTAATAGAGCCCCGTGATTGCACCTAGATTACTATAACTTCACAGTCGATTACCTGTTGTCCAAACACTTACACTATCATCGAAACAATATGGAACTACGATGAAGTCATAATGATCAATGGAGTCGTTAACAGTCGTACTAATAGTGCTGGTGCTCCGTGATTGTGATTAATTGACTATCACCTCACTTACGATTAATTGCTTTATAAACACCTACACAATCATTCATAAAGTATGGTAATACAATTATTAGTGTGTCATAACAGAGTTCTGGGATTGTCTCCTGGTTACAATCATTTTACAATCACTTGTGTCCTAAACTCTTTCACAATCATCATGAAACCTCAATCATAATGAGGTCATGATGTCTTTAGTGTCAGACAAATAGAGCTTTGTGATTGCACCTATCACTTAACAATCACGTGTCTAAACACTTATCCTTCGAATATTATTGAAATAATATGGAACTACAAAGACGTCATGATGTGATCTTTTGTCATCACCAGTCGCACTAAGGAGTCGCATCCTAAATACCATCAGTTTACAATCACCTAGTCTACACCACCACATTTACATTGAACAATATTTAACTACAATGACGTCGATATCATATAAGTAACGTCATGAACAGAAGAACATGAAGTTCTCTGATTGCACAATAACTAATATTATTTCACAGACAATCAATTGCTTTATAAAGACCTACAATTAATTACATTCAAACAATATGAAGCTACAATGGCGTCATAATGATATCATTGTGCCATTAACAGTTGGTCTAATAGAGCTTCGTGATTGTGTTGTTACTACTGTACTATAACTTCACAGACAATCAACTTCTGTTTAACACCAACAACGTTCACCATAAGTCTTACCGTTCTTTTCCATTATCATTCTAAAATTTCAAGTAAAATATATACTTTCTTACTTTAGTTTTGTCACTTTTTTAAGTGATACACTATTTTTTAAGTATAAATGATTATACCTATAAATTCAATCAAATCATTGTAATCTATTATTTCTCCTGCTTTATTTCATTTTTTTTTATTCATTTATTCTCCTATTTTAGGTATACAATACTAATCCTTTGTTGGTTTTGAATTTATCTATGTATTAGATATCGTGAAAGTTTTGCTGGTTTGTTTTAACTTTTGCTGTTGTTGCCAGTAATGCCAGTAATGAAACCGTTAGCATTGTTTTGAAAATAAGTTAAATAAGAAGAATATAATACAGAAATATAAGTATTTCATACATTTAAATACCTGGCGAATCATAACCAAAATTTTCAACAATGGTAAACTCAAACGTTACTTCCATATCTATTAAATTTCCAAAGTGTCTATTCGCCTACTTAACAAGAGCGGGTTACAGCACATGGAAGGGTTGGCGAGCGCCTGGTGGTGCGATTGTGGACGGGGGTGGGGGTTAGAGGGTGGGGGGGGGGCATTGTTGACTCAGGGCTCAGCTGTTCTCGATTGTCCTCTAGATATGCAATAATCAAATAACACGCGCCATATGACGGCCCGCCGCTTGTTTTCAAAACAACTTACCGGCCATCAAAATAAACACTTTTGTCACAAAACGTTCGCTAAAGGGTGCGCCATGACGTAAATAATTGCTCAAACGTTGAAAAATATTTTCCAGACCGCAGAGTGTGTTTAATTCAATACGGGGTGTTAAAGTACATAAAATGTGTGTGGATGCTTTTATTTTCATCGTTGAACGGAAGTGTTAAAAATGTTCAGCTCTTTGATCTATCATTCGATGTATTCTTTTTATATTGGAATATATACAAATTTACTATTTTAAGTTAGTATTAAATGAAGTAAGAATATTGACTTTTAATCATAGGCGATAGTTCTTTTGTAATCACATTAGTATACATGGTATAAATCATTATTAATGTTTAATTTACCAGTTTAATAGTAAAAAACAAAAATAAAAAGCAGATTGTATTGTCGTTTTTATTATATTTGTGCGTTTAATTTTGTTATGTTTCTGGAAAATAGAAACAATTTCTGTTCAAAGTAAATAAGATAAAGGAGAGGTAGGGTGAGTAAGACAATGTATTGTACGTTGTTACAGAGGTAATAAGGGATACGAAGGGTCAGTATATTTATACAAGAAAGAGAAAGGTAGTGTAACAGTGAGAGGAATTAAACTCTATGTAAGTGTAGGATATTGTGCGACAGTGTGGTGTTTTCAATAAGAGAGAAGAGTTAGGATGAGTAAGACAATGTAGTGTTACGATGTACAAGGGGGTGAGGGGATACGAAGGAAAGTTAGTGTGTACCAGAGATAGTAAGAGATTCAGTGTGACAGTGTGAGGAAGAAAATTCCAAGTGTAGGATATTGTGAAACAGTGTGCTGGTGTTTTCAATAAGAGAGAAGAGCTAGGGTGAGTAAGGCAATGTAGTGTGCGTTGTTATGAGGGGGTGGGGGAAACGAAGGAGAGTTGTGTACCAGAGATAGCAAGAGAGATAGTGCAACAGTGTGAGGGATGAAGTTCTATTTATGTGCAGGATATTGTGCCATAGTGTGGTATTTGCAGTAGAGGGAAGAGCTAGGGTGAGTAAGACAATGCAGTGCGCGTTGTTACGAGGGGGCGATACAAGAGTGAAATAGTTGATACCTGAGATAGCAAGCGAGATAGTGTAACAGTGTGAGGAAGGATGCTTTCTGTAAGTGTAGGACATTGTGCGACAGTGTGGTGTTTGCAGTACGAGTAAAAGAGCTAGGTGAGTAAGACGATGTTATGAGGGAATGAAGGAATACGAAGCAGAGTATGTATCAGAAACAGCAAGACAGACAGTGTAACAGTGTGAGGTAGGAATCTTTCTGTAAGTGTAGGATATTGTGCGTCAGTGTGGTGTTTGCAGTGCGAGGGAAGAGCGAGGGTGAGTAAGACAATGTAGTGTACGTTGTTACGAGGGGGCGAGGGGATAAGAGGGTGAGATAGTGTTGTGTACGGTAATCCTACAACACCTGACGTCTTAAATTACCCAGTAATAAATCCCTGTTAATTGTCCGCCGCAGTGTCGCCGCCTAGCGGCAAGAGACGACACCGGCTTGCGGTCTATATCTGCTGCGAGCAACTTTCTTTGAGAACATGTTAAAGAAATCAGAAGTAAGAAATAAGTGCAATTTTCATTTCTTCCTATTATGACGCTCGATTTTAAATTATCAACCTCGCTTACCTCCTTCAAATGCAATAGAACTCTATTAAAATAAAATTGTGTTTTACTGGGCTAAAAATTAAAGCAAACTACACCGTACGTAATATAGATTTTTAAGGAAAATTATTCAAAAAGCTACAGAAAAACTGAGATTTGTAAATCCGAACGGCATTCGTGTTGGAAATACATGGTCAAAAAATATTATTTATATTACGATGTATAGAGTTGCATTGTTATTTAATCTTTTCATTATGATTTTAAACAATAAGGTAATTTAAAGTAAGAATGACACAAGTACTTAGAAATTAACATCTATAAATATTTTTAGAGGTAACAAAAAAAATTAATTTATGGTGGGTTTTGTGAACATTTTAGTCAATGTTTCTTAAAGAAAAACATTTTCAAGTGAGAATTAATTGTATAAATACAAAATCAACAGCAGTACTATACTTACATTCATTATCTTCTCCAACTCCAATAGCAATAAAGTGTATTATACAATTTTCCAATTTTTATTTTATTTTTCGCAAAACCTCTCCGCTTTGAACCCTAGCCACGATCCAAGATAACCCTTATTTGCTAAAAACAAATAGTAATTCCCCAGGGAATATGCTGGCGTGTCCCTAGGCAGCCGTGCCGAGTCCATACTATTTAGGTCTCCGGCCAATTTGCCCATCTGGGCCTCCGTTTCGTGTCCCGGGGGCCGAGGGTGAGGGGGGGGGGGTGGATCACATTAGGCTATTTTGTCTGCAGACGCTGTTTCTTTGGTTTTGTCCCGCGCTTGGGGACCGGCCAGTCTTTGGACCTCAATGGATCACGCTCCGGCTCGCATAACCAAACTGATCAATTCTGTACTCAATTTCTTTCTCCGACCTTTTTCGTATTCCGAAAAGGAAACTTCCCCGCTTTGTGAGGTGTGTTTGTTGAAACTGACTGAATTACTGGTTTGAATTTTATATATTTTTACTTAATAATAGTGTTTTCTGCACTGTTTTATATTACATAAAGTGTTTCTCCCTTGGAAACCTAAAACCCAAGCGTAGTTTATGTTAGTTTGCATTTGGTATAAGTATTATGTCTATTAATAGACTATTGAGCTCTCTAATGTATTTGTGTACAGATAAAAATGTAGTAATATTTTTCTCTTTATGTAATAATGTTTCATAACCACTTTTTACGTGTATTTAATAACATTCAATATATACATACTAAATTTTCTAAATTTTTCCTAACAGTTTAGTGGGGGAAAACGCATTTACTGTTTGAATATTTGTATTGTTTGAGAGGAAATATTTGTCAGTAACAAATTTACACCTCATCTGATTCATCGTACTCATCACTTTGACCCATTACTCATATTCACTCATCATATTCACTCATCACTCACATTCACTCATCACTTATAGTCAAGCATAATACTCACTGATCACTCATATTCGTTCATCAAATTCACCCAACGCTCATATTCGCTCATCACTCATATTCACTCATAATTTTCACCCTTCACTCACATTCACTCAACACATTCACTTATTACTCATATTCGCTCATCACTCATATTTACTCATCACATTCACTAATCACTCATATTCACTCATCATATTCACCTTTAAATACTCAAAAGTTCGAGTCGGTGTCATAAACCAAGTATCAACTACTTACAAATGCATAGCTTCTAGCATAAAAGCATGTAAAGCATAGCTTTTACACTATACTGCTTTTTTTGTTTTACTTGGGCTCCTAGGAAATCTAAAAACTAGAATATTACATTGTGTATTAAAAAATGCTCTGTATAGAAAAAGAATTTAACATAAATCATTGATATTTTTAAGCAAATTTTTATTTATACAATTTTTACAAATTAAACATTTGAAAAATAAACGATTTTACCAATTCAATGTGCACACTACAAACCTTTTAGAGAGACAATTCGAAATCGAGCTCCGACGATACGCAAAAAGAACCCCTTTTCATAACTTCGTCGAATTAAAAATGTATCGTGTTCGGGGAAACAAACGTCTAGAGGGTGTGTAGACGAGGAGGAGGGGGGAGGGGTCAGTCGGCACTGCACACGCTATAGCAACATTAAATATTCAATTAAACAAGAATCTATCACAAGAGGGGGTGGTCGTCTTAATCCAGGCGGCCGTCCGGGGCGGGCTGGCTAAGGGCTGCAGGATACCGTGGATTATGGTTATGGTCGAGACATGATTGAACACATGTAGGACATGAATAATGCAGGAAACGCTGTTTCGGTGGTAAAAAATTAGAAAAAAGTTCCACAAAGCTTCAATAATCGTGGTATAGTTAACCTCTTAATCACTAAACCTTAGGTTTTTAAGGAATAGTCTGTGAATAAACATCGAAAATCAGAAAGTTAAGAGAAACTTAACATTGTTTTCAATACATTAAGATAGAATCAGGCTAAATGAAATAGGTTTATAATACAACTAGAAAAGATGTTGTGAATGGCCATATTGCTTCTAGGGAAGCCCAATCATCCGCACTATTGTATGGTAAAGTTTTAGGTAATAGTTTGGAGTGGGCAATGTGTACGGCAATTAAAATAAATGTATAATGGGATATGATGGTGTTCAATGATTATTTTATATTTTTTTGGTCACCTTCAGACCTGAATTCTGAATGTGGCAAGGCCGAAAAAAGGTAAAGTAAACTAACTAAGGACGAGTTTGTGTTTTTTTTTCAACGATTGGTAGATATTCATAATACATGTGGGTACTAGTAATTACTGAAAATATAAAAGCAAATTTAAACGCAAGGGAAATGGTAAGACTGTTATTGCAGTACTGAATACTGTAGACATGAAAGGTAATGTACAATGCTAAGATGATGGTCAAAATAGTAAGAATAAATTAAAATGTTGTACATCAAATTCACAATTTCTACATGAAATACTGCATGACAGATATAACTTGTACAGTTTAGTCGAACAGTTCTCTACTAGAAATAGGTAATCGGCAAATATCAAACAAATTAACGAACAAAAGTACAAGGTAAATTAAACAATTATTTCGCATAATTTCTGTCCAGAACTAAAATACCGCATTATTGACTCATTGTAACACTGTACCATAATGATATGTTCCAAAAATAAAACCATTCCGTGTAACAAATTGCCCATTTTATCGGGTTGTAGAGGAGATTAATCGAATGACATTCGGTCATCGGTGTCGTAGTGTTTACACGTTACAATAACATGCCACGTGACTACACGCGTGACACGACACGGCAGGTCAGGGGTCAATAGTGGCGATGGTCACACGCACACGCACACGAGCACGCACGCAACACGTGTGACACGGCACGAGCACTTCCTGAAATGAAGATTAGTATACGTGTTGCGATACCCTTCCTGCGGAGAGGGGGGTAAAGGTGTATTTGGTATTTGTAATGATTTGAAAAAGAAATAGTCTGACTATGTAAAAAAACCACCTATAGGCCTACAAATATTTGTAGTATTGATTTTTGCAATTATTTGAAAAATAAATAGTTTGACTGTGTAAAAAACACCTATAGAAGACCTAAAAATATTTGTAGTATTGATACTAATTATGATTTGAAAAAGAAATAGTTTACTATTAAAAAAAACCACCTGTAGTACAATCAATCTTCCATCCAAATTTTGTTATTGAAAACGATAGCAAAAATAAATATCAGTATAGCTATCTCAGAAATGAACAATAGACCTACTTAAATCAAAATAGAACAATTTGAGGATTATTGCGCAAACTAATGAGATAGGCAATCATCCGTAAAATATTATTATAATATTTAATTTTTTCAACACAACATAAAAACAACCATAATATAACTTAATTACATCAACACAATCAACTCACATGTTAGTTTAATTATCATACTGAAAGTTTCTAATTATTCTTACTGATAAAAACTGTGTAACGAATATTAACTTTGCAATTGATGTCAATTCTACTTAAAAAATACAAAGCAAAAAGTAAATGTAAACTACAATTTAAATGATTGAAGTACTATTTGAAATTGACACAATTAAACTATTCTTAAAATTTTTACCATCGAACATACATGTGTTTCAAAATAGAAAATAGTTATATGGTGTTACATGGAAAATAAACTTTAAGATTAATATTTTTCATACAGTTGTTTTATTAAATCCAGAGTTTCCTTTATAATAGGCCTACCTGAAAAATGTCAAAGTCTATTCAAAAACACGTAAATGAAAAAATATTGAAAACTTTTTTATAATACATTCATGATCTCATCTCATATGTTCTTTAAAAATTATTAGTTTGAAATCTTTAATCGTTTGTTTTCTTTGCAGGCAATCGTATACGAGGGGCAGGACAAGAACCCCGAGATGTGTAGAGTGCTGCTCACTCACGAGGTTATGTGCAGGTAACTACCGCATATAATTACTTGAATACTTGAGTACTTAATCGTTGACCTACAAATGTCAGATAAATTGCGTCAATATTAAAATTAAAATAACACTTACAGTTATCCATTAATTATCCACACACAGTAGTAGGATAACTACAAAGTTACAAGGAAATAGTTACCCGATGCACAAGTTGGTAATAGCATTGACTATGGTGATACTAAGTACAAGAAAAGGGAAGAATTGCTTTATTAACTTTTTGTTAACACTCTTAAGCAAGTTGTGTAAGATGTATCTTGCATTACTAAAAATAGTATATTGTTCATTGTTTAAGGAAACATGACTTATGGAAAAGACGGTACTCTTATGCGGTACTAATATATTTAAATTCAGTAAAAAAACTGAGCTATGCCAACACATATCTAAAAAAATCACTAGTTTAAGAGTTAAATCCAAGCTACATACATTGTAATGGTGACATTAAACCAGAATCAGGTTATGAAGAATTGAATGGTAAAACATACGTATACCTGTTTGGTTTAACAATTAATAAAAATTATTTTTCAATGTTTAAAGTTATCAACTCAACTAAAAAATATACATTACCTGTACTCTATTGCAATCACTAACCAATATACAGCAAAACTGTTTCCTAAACAATCATTCCTACTGTAACTTTTACTTTACAACAGCAAAATATGGCTAGTACCGATAATATTACCTTGCTAAGCTTTTCTTACACTTAAGATGTAGGCCTACACAAAATTCCGACTTATTCTTAACCTACTGAGGTTATAATGTAAGTGTTTCTATTTTACCAATAAATCCTCTGGCGTTGATGTGTAGATGAGCTATTCCCCATTGTCTCCAATGAAAACATAGTTAGCCAATAAAAAAATTGACTCATTGTCCGAATATTTGATTTAAAAAAGTGTAATTTATTCAACCACTTTCTTATTAAAGAGATTTTAACTAAATAGCCAATTCAAATTTATACCAACGTATTTCTCCCTTTTCCTGACACAACGTATTAGTCCAACACTATAATACAAACCCGCAAAACATTCTCGCTCAAAATATTCCTCCAAAACAGCTTCCCCACAAAGGCCGCGGTCTTTTTCCAATCCACATGTCATTGTCGTAACGCGGAAGGAGGCATAAAATTGATTGGTATGGTTTGATCACCTGCGGAGGTCGTTTATGTCCTAAACACAGCCACATGATAACAATGGGAATGCGTCTTGGAACGCCATAATGCTGTCCCGCCGATATCTCCGAAAATAGGAAGTGCAAGTCACCCCCCCCCCTCGCGGGGCTCCCTCGGGATTCGCATATCACCCCCTCCCCCCCCTACACCTACCCCCCTCTCATGCGAGGTACAGTCACCTCCGCAACTACACTTATATCTGCACTTGCCGTGTATTGTGGCCTGTGTAGGCTATTGTGGCGTTTTGTTATAACTTTAAATGTTATGGGGAAATTATTTTGATATAAATGTGTTTACTTAGTACATCGTAGAAAAAAAGTGATAATTATAATGAATTTGGCACTATATTTTTTTAATTTCAAACATTACAGCTAAGAATGCCTAAGTGTAGGATATCGATCAATAGTACAGCTCAAAACATTGGAAAATTGTAGAATTCATAGAATATATTGATATTGGTAAAGTAGTGCCTAACTTTATTTTGCCTTCTTTAGTCCAATTTAAGTTTTAATTGGGTTGCTATTAAGGTTTTTTTTTTCAGATTCCTTTTTAAGCTCAAGAGTATATAAAGCAATATGTATCCAACTTACGCCTTTATCATCTTTATAACTTTCCAAATTTATATTTGGTGAGTCGGTGGCGTAGTGGTTAGCGCTCCGGACTTCCGGCCCATGGCAACGTTGTCGTGGGTTCGAATCCGCGTTCTGCCAGTGACTTTTATCAGTACCTTTCGCCTTGTACTCTAGCGGCTCACCCAATACTTTGTACGATCCACGCATAGATCAATAGTCTATGTGGACGGTTCAAAGTAAGGCAAAAAGAGGTTCGCCAACCTCTTAAAAAAATATATATATTGCTGTGTTAGTTGTTAATGAATTTCAGGGTTTTAAAAAGTACTACATACTAAACTAATAGTTTAATCAATAATACTGTAGTCACAAGATTAGCAATGAAGATTTTCGACTGGCATTTTACTATAAATTACTGAATTTATCTTTCTGCCTGTTAAATTTCTCTTTAATATGTTCCAGTCGGTGTTGTGACAAGAAAAGTTGTGGTAACCGCAACGAAACCCCCTCCGACCCTGTCATCATCGATAGGTGAGTGAAATTTATCTTAAAAATGCTGTAAACTGATGACAAAGTTAATGTGTGCATGTATTTGTAAGTATTTGGTAGAGTAAGTCTATCTCATCTCAAGTCTCGTGATTTTACTTATTAAGACACTTGCTGAATACTCTTTCCTCACCAAGACCAAAAATAAAAAACGTGGTAAATGTAAGAAGAGTAAGTGTAGAAAATGAAAGGAGATTGGGAATTTAATTTATTAATTTGTCTCGTTCACTCCGCTCGCTTGTCTTTCAGTAGAGTACTATGAATACAGTCGTTTATCTGCTGCATTTGTCGTATTTTTTATCTTGATCCATGTACACTTTTTATAGTACCTGAGGTGAAAAAGAAAATTACAAAACACAACAATAATCCTGTACTATAATACGAGGAGTGTCTGTGATGATGTATTTTCTATCGATTTCGAAATCTAGTGTAATATTTTGCTTAAACTTTGCATTTGAGTGTGTTTTGGCCCAAAAATAACTTTAAAAACAGCCTCACCCCTAGGAAAATTGTTTTTGTCTAAAACTAAGTTTTAAAAATGTATTTTTATTATAACATTGGTCTTATGGGTTGCCATGAAGGCAACAAACTAACAAAAAAAGTTAAATAAAAATAAAAGAAAGCTATTTTTAAGTTCTGAAACAGCTGTCACCAGTGAAAAGGCGTAGTTGGCGTAAACTTTAAAGCATGATTAACATGATACTACTTCTACAAGAAAATCGAATTAAAAGTAACGAACAATGCTCGGTTAACCCGGTACTTTATTAGAAATACAACAAGAGTATAAAAAAAAAAAAAAAAAAAAAAAAAAAAAACAGCGGAGCAAGCCTCTTGTTTACTTACAAAACGAAACGTCATCGCTATCTCCGTTTGGCTTTAGTAGCAAAATAATCACAATGACCGTTTGATTAGTTAAGCCATTGCGTTTTAGAAGAAACATACTAACCTTAAAAGGTCTCTTAAATTATTCAACCATTGGATTTTTAACTAACAATTTTTATTAAAAGAAAAGTTATCTAGGATTGATTTCAAATTGTTAAAGACAATTTTGAGACCAACAACCAAATACACACAGTTACTATTCGCTTGCGATAGTATGCGATAGGATAGCGCCCCTTCCCCTCCCCACAACACAACCACTGATACCGGTGTACGAAGCCCGGTATGAATATTCAACCGAGTACGGCTTAATACTATTAACATCCTTCGGGCCGCTTACCGTCAATAAACACCGCCAGGAATTGGCATTCGTTTGACACGGCGGTTAGCGCCTGTGTTTGTACTCTCTTTCCCAGTTTCCAGAGCAATTCTTGTTAGAAAATTCAGTTATTTTGATGAAATATTTTTAATATGAGTTGTTAGTTGGAATATCGCTTTTGGACATGGGTAAAAAGAACCGTTACAGAAATTATGTCTGTGTCTGAATATCCTGACTAAGGATTTAGGTGGTATTTTTACAAACAAAACTCTTCGTTGTTCAGCAACTAACTATCCATAAGTCATGAAGGCCCACACTAAAAATAATTTTAGATTGCGTTTTTGTCTTTAAAAGCTATAACTTATTTTACTGTTGCTAAATTATAAAAACGAAAAAATAAAGATGAATTTTTACTTCTTTCCTCTAATAACACTGCTACAATTACTCACCCAGTTAAAGTAGTGTCTTAATGTCATGTAAACGATAATGAATTTTTTCCTGAATTCTTTTGTGGTTTTCAATGTAATATTTACTTTCTTAGTGAAATAATCTGTAGTTTAAAAACTAATAATGTTTTTTTACAACATTACTTTTATTTATTATACAAAAATAAAAAAGTTGTTTAATGTTTCCCTGAGAGTAGCTTTGTCTTAGAAACTATCAATTCAAATATATAAACACAGTCACATGTAGGTCTAACATAGCTTTGTAACATTGGCATTTTAACTCGCGTTTTCAACTACGCTTGTATTAATTTTACCGAACTTTATTTTGCGGAAATAAAACACCAATTATTTCCAATCCATCGACAAATCACTTCCCCGAGGTGGGGAGCCCTCAGTCTTGTCTAATTAGAAAATGCTACCGGCATTTCCGATACGGGGCAATAACGGCGTATAATAAAGGTCGTGTAACGCGAGGGTTTCGTTTTTCCTCCCCTCACATAACTTGTGATAGTAGAATTACTATAGGGGTTGGCGCGGCGGCGGGGGAGGGGGTGTATGCAAGAAAAAGGAAGACGGAGGGATGACGACAAAATGGCGCCCCAAGGGAGCGAATGGAGCCTAGGGTAGGTCTGAGTGTGTGGATGGCATTTGGAATGGTTTGAATTGTCGAAGTCGAGCAGGACGGAATAATATTACTCGGGTAGCCGGCGGATTCTCTCACGTACTTGGTGCAGATTGTCAATCTCATTAGGACCGTGTTGACGCTTTTAGTTGGAATAATAACCGCAGATCTCTGTGAAGTGGAAGTGGCGATTTAAAATATTTTATGATCAGTCTCCTTTAATTTGTGAGGGTTTTTAGGAATTTGTATCTAATTTTGGGGGAGTTAATCGTTTCTTAATTCATTGATAAAAATGGTTTTGCTTGCATAAACCATGGTGTGTGTGAATACCACTTGTTGGTTTATAGCTCAGTTTTAACCTCATTATTCATTTTAGCCTCTGGATTGCTTGATGTATAGTAGAAATAATTATAAATTTTACCTTAGCAATCCTTTATTTATTGCATTTGTGAATCGATTTCGAAACCCGAAGGCTCATCTTCAGTCACATGCAGGTCAACTAAAATTAAAATTGTTATCCAGGAGATTTTGTCGGTTGATAAAATTACTTTTCACACATAACACACATTTGGTCAATAGAAACACCAGTGAACTATATACAAGTCAAATTTTAACGATAGTTACATATGTTCTTAACCTCACTTGAGCATGCTTTCTTCAATACATATACATAGTTATAACAAGTGAGGTTAAGAAAAAAAAATAACCATGGTTAAAATTATACCTGTATATAGTTCACTAGTATTTTCTATAGACCAAATGTGTGTGTTATGTGTCAAAAGCAATTTTATAAAATGACAAAATCCCCTGGATGACTTACAATTTTAATTTTGGTCAACCTGCATGTGACTAAAGATGAGCCTTCGGGTTTCGAAATCGATTTCACAAATACAATAAATAAAGGATTGCTAAGGTAAGATTTTTAATTATTTCCACAGTTTTAACTATAATTTTGTAGGCATTTTTTAACACTCTTTAGCTCAATACAGTAATAGTACCTTCAAAATCTACCTTCAGCCTTCAAAAAAGCCATCATTAAATCAACATGATCGACTTCAAAATATTTAAAAAAAACCTGTTTATTAGCTGATCTTGATGACATAAAATAATTCTCTTGCCAATACAATTTTCTAAAATGCTAAAAACTAACACACTGAATTATAGTGAGCGGAATAAAAAAAAGATCCAAAGGAAAAATCATTTTCATAGAATGAAAATATGATTTTTTTTTCATGCATGATAAAAAAATCATTTGTCAAAGTACGAAAGTACGTAATTAAAACTCAAACCATGTTCATAATATCATGTGTTTTCGTTATTTTGTTAAAAATTGTTCCATTTGAAATTTTTTAAATAATTCCAAATGACTTAACCATTCACACTTGCTAATACAATTTTTTATACTATTCCTGTTTAAAATATATATTTTAAAAATACTTTAAATCCATTAAAAACTCGTGTTTCCCCCTCGGCAATGACAGTGCAGAAGGCGTTTAGATTGTGGGCAAACAACTCGCAGCAGGGGCGCGCCCGCCCCCCGCTAGGCTTTGTGAAGGACATCCGCCACCAGTAGCTCACCAAAGCTCGGTCCCCCGCCGGATGATTAGCTTGGCTAGGTTTATTTCCTATTAGTTCCAGATCAGCGAGTCAAAATAGTTGACTGCGAGATTAGCCGAACAACAATAAACCTCACAGCTTGAGTGCAGCCAATTAGCGGATCGTTGTTTTACAAAACATTCCAGTATTTTAGATTTTGGCATTTTTTGCCTCTTTGATCCATTCGACACAGATCTATGCGTGGAAGATAATCAAAGCAAGGGGCTATGCTACTACGCCATTGGCTTATACACGTAGGAGTCAATGATGGTAAACCTACAATACTAAAAGAAATTAAATAGTTGTGATTCAAACATGCACCATGGTTGTATCATACACATAGCGTTATTGTGTTTTATTTTCGCTTATTTGCTATATAACAATAATAGTTCTGCTAAAATGTGAGAAATATAATGCGATTTAGGTTAACCTTCAAAGAGGCCAGTAGTTTGATAACGAAACACATCTCTGATAGGGTTAGGCCTACAAAAAATTAATATAATTATGACTGACTATCGTTTTAAACGCACTGATAAGCATAGTTTTCCCTCTCCTAAAAGTCGTATGAATTTAAAGTAAATAGGCCTAACGTAAGACGTTAATATGAATTTCTTTTATACCAGCATTATAATACTCATTCAAAAATATTCCGTGGTCTTGTTTGAAAATACTGTGGGTTGTAGGCCTATACCAGGCTCACTACTAGACAAAAGTACTAATAATTAAAATAACTGTACTACTTGTAATAATGTCTGTAATCCTACAAGAAATCTATATTTTTGGTAGCATGAACTTTGATGTTTTCCTTTTTCTCAGCTAATGTATGTATCGTAAGAGAAATCTGTTCATATCGTTAGAAAGGTCCTGAAGATGATTAGAAACACAAAATAATTTACATCAGTCCCCAGGCCTTAAAGGCTTTCAAACTTTTAATGTTAATCTAATAGGCCCTACACGAAAGAAAGATAATTTATTGAATCATTTTAGCTTGACAGCTGGACAGCTGTTGTAATTACAAACTCTTGCAAAACAATTAGAAAAGATGATCCAGGTATAAAATATTTTTAAACTGATTAGGTCAAGATAAAATGAATTTCGGTCGAATTTTGATTAGTGGACGATTTCTAGTATGGATTAATCTGCTATGTAAAACTCTTGTTAAGTCACATTTCAAAACTCTTTTCAACGCCGTCTTTTATGCTATTCATATTTGATTTGTTTTCTTCAATACTCAATAACCTGAAAATGAGACAACGACTCAATCAACTCTCTTGTCCCGGAAAGAGATGAAAACGAATTCGTTTCGAGAAAGGTTCTACCGGATAATAATCGGAGTGGAGACCCAAGTCCTGTATTAGCATACACTCAAATCCTACAAACCCTCATTCTTGACTACCCTTCTCTACCTTTCAGCCTAACTACGATGCTACTGCTTTCTATGAGTTCTTCTTTGTAAAATAAATTCTTATTTTAGTTTGAAGATATTGTGTCCGTCTCAATTTTGGGTCGTATGGATGGGTGTCAATACAATTCAACTGATATTTTTTAGAAGGCAAAAATAAAATATTTATGATACGTTTGGGTACAGCTCTTAAACTTCCAGAATACAATAACTTGACGTAGAAGTTGTGTGTGTTATTTCATTGAAAAATGATGTTTTGTGCTATTCAAAGAGGCGATTTTTTCGAGGTTCTTCAAAACATTGATTGGATTAATTAGTTAATCCATTACTAGAATTGGTCTGGGTGAATGTTTGATAGTAATGATTAGTATGAAATTGTATGAAGAAAAATTATTCACAATTACTTTATTTATTTAGTGTTTTGAAAACTGTCCTCATTATACGAATTGACAGAAAATTCTATCGCTGAATCGATTAACTAAATGATTGCATGCAAATCGTCAGCAAATTCCACTCCTAACGCACTTAAAAATATTTTTCGATTACTTAAAATATTTATTTCAACAGAATTTTTTGCTTGAAGTTTTCTTTTCAGAAATGTAGTCATATTGTAGATCAAGCAGGTGAACTATTGAACCTATAAGCCCTCGAACCAAAGTATAATACTTCAACAATACACTAAGAAATGCCCCAAAGACTTTAATCGACATCTGAAATGCATATTTTCCGAGTTTAAACTTTAACTTTCAACAACAAACCACCCCAGTTGTTGTTCAGGTGTTAACAATCAAAACACATGATTCACTTCTCCTAACATCTCCCCAACGAGGTTAAACTAGATATAGAGTGCTACAAAGATAGGGAGGTTTGTCTCTGTTGACTGGCGCCATTTTACCCATAATTCCCGCCGTTTCCTTGGTAACAATTCCTTTGTTTACACTTTCCCATCTGTTATTTGCAATTTATGTTATCAACACCTGTCCGACGTTTCACAAAGCATGTTCAAAGACCATAAAATCGAATTGGTTTTAAAAACAAACAGCATATTATGTTTTAAAAGTGTGATCTGCGATTTTTTAAACTTGTTGCGAACAATCAGCTATTGCGAATTGAATAGCTAAAACTGGTAACCAAGGAAACGAGGATAAAGTGTGTTGCCAAGGACATATTCACTAGGGTCTATTAATTCTCTAACTTCCCGACTATCTAGTGCTGATATTTGGTATACTCATTCTTTAGGCTTAAAATAGGAAAGTCTGACTATTTTCATATTGGTATCGTACTCACAAAGGGCTACGCCCTAGACGTCCTAGAAGTTACCATGTTATTCTTATGGAAGCAAAATTTTTGTATTCCAAAATATGATTAATTAAAGGATCATTAATTTTACAAACGGCTGTTCTCATTTAAATTGTTGAAGGAAGACTGGTAATAAAATACACCCGTCGCAGCAGACCTGCGTACTTAGTGAATTTCCAATGGCAATATTTATATGCCTGTACCTATGTATAAGTTTTCCACGAGCTGAATTTAATGATGCAAATAAAAAGTTTATTTTATAAAGTTTTCTATGTGAAAAATGACAAAAACCTACTTTGGAGGGGTAAAATCCCCCATATTCCCTACTGAAGTTGGGCCGATCTTACTGGTTCACGAACTCATCCAAGAGAATCTAACTTTACATGCCTGTACCAAATTTCATAATTATCAGACGATTTTTGCAAAAGTTGTCGTGTTCACAAACACTCAAAATTGAAAATTCTTTTTTCCCAAATAAGCCCACGTTAAATTTTTGAGTAAATCGTTATTTGTGAAGTTTTAAAAGTGTTTCCGACAAAAAACACTACGTATCCAGAAAGTACACATAAAAAGCTACAAATCGATGTATAAAATTATGTAATCGCAGACTGGACCCCTAAACTGGATATTGTATAGCTCCTATGAAAACGACGGTAATAGCTTTATTTCAAAGGAAATTCGCTAAAAAAACTAGAAGATATTATGGACTTGCTGCGAGTGAGCGTAGCAAACGAGCTAAACCTGACGGGGAGTGAGCGTAGCGAACAAGTTAAACCTGACGGGGAGTGAGCATAGCGAACGAGCTCACCTGAACGGCGAAAATTTCTCAAGTTGGCATTGTGAAGCATGCCGGGAGATCTATTCGTACATAAAATTAACATGTGTTTATCTCTCCAAATGTAGTTTAACCTCGTTGCCTCTCCCCATACCTCCGGAGGTCCCCATATTGACCACCAGGCACAGTAGCACTCGCGTGAGCGGCGACATGCGACCGTATTGAGATTGCCGCGCTGCCAGTGCCCATTTCATTAATTGGAATGACTGAGGAGCCGCGCTCGTCTCTCATGGGAGCGCATTGTCTCACACGGCGCCTGCCGGAGAAAATGCGAAAATATGGAAAAACTCAAAGGTATCTTTCATCTTGGAGTGAAGCTTGGCCCTTTTGGTTTTCGCGAGAGTGGTTATTTTAATTATAAAATGGGTCGAGTTTTAAAGTAAACCTATGAAAAGGTTTCAAAAATGTTTTTATGAAGTTTTTTAGCTTTTTATATAACTGTAAAACTTCATTTTAAGGTTTTAAATTATACAATTAGTTTTAATGAATTAGTTTGTTTGGTCTTTCTAAATTATTAGTAAATAATCTACGGGAAAATAGTACATTTCTAAAGATTGAGCCAAATAAAAGCCATAAGCCCACTAGTTCTCGTAAACAGATATTAAATAGTTCAAAATTAGCATCAACGGGAAATCAAAAGAGATAGTAAAATTAGAGGCTCATCTTCTACTATGCATACTTTGTTCGTTAAACTATTTTTTGCAAAACTGGAGAAACTATTTGATGTTTCTTTCAGTTATGTTAAATATAACCAAATTTGAAGCATTATATTATTGTTTATACAATAAAGTTTACGAAACATAATTTTCCGGGGTTTTAATCTTTTAATCGCAATCCAGTTGTACCTCTTATTACCCAAACCCTCATCCCCAACTCCCAACCCTTTAAAGGCTTTCTTCATACTATTGAAATATTCGTTTAATTTTAACATATAATGCATAATATTACTAAAAACAACTGATAAACAAAAGTTCTGCATTTAAATCATCACAAAATGAGCCAGTTAGAATTTATCAAGCAAAATATCTAAGATTAAACTAGATAGACTAAGGTAAAGCCGGGATCAATGAAACTGACGGCTCAAGGTCAAAAAGTGGATTTAACATAGCAAAATAACGAGTTAACCTTCAAATTGAAAGGCTTTTTCTTGACCAGCCTGTATATTGACTAAATCTCCAGTAATACAATTATCGTTTAGGTTTAGACCATTCTCTATCAAATTAAGCATACCAGTAACTAAGAAAAGAAAACCCGAAATCAAACAAAATCTTATACTTCCAATTTTTTACATAAAAACTCATAATCAAATTTCACAACTTTTCTACCCCCTGCTTCACTTGTCCCCCCGATGGTGGCTCGGGTGGCACAGCCTGATGGCGGTGGAGCGTACCAGTAATTGACAACAGGCCGCAGGTCCGGCCCGAGGCCTGTTGACCGGTCTGCTAATGCAATGCAATTAACATGTATAATTAAATGTGATAGGGGAACAATGATTGGCGCACCTGCGCTCCTGCCCCAGATGCTGGGGGCCCTGACCCCCCCCCCCACAGCCCCCCTGCCCCCCACACTTCTCCGCGGTCGAGGAATTAAAGGATTTGGTCAACGTCTACGGGTGGACTTGAATTTATGTCGGTATTAAGAAATCGTCCGGTGTGGATTATCGTTTTGCTTTGAAAGGGGTTTAAAGTGGTTGTAGTGAGATTTATTATTTATTTTATAAGAGGGTATATTGGATTAAAAATCTGAAAATAATGATAATCTTTTTTATTTCTTAGTCAAAAGACTTTTACCCTATAGTTAACAGATATACGATTTTTAAGGATATAATCTCTAAAATGAATCTATCTATATATCTATATATTAATCTATATATTATCTATAGGCCCTATATTAATAGACAAGCATGTTTCGTTTCCTCCTTTTTTCTCAGCTTTTGTGCATCGTAGGAGAAATCCACGCATACCGGTAGAAAGGTATGGTCCTGTAGATGAGCCGAATTCCATTCTAATTTATATTGGACTCCAGGGCTACGCCCCACAGGCTCTATAATTTCCAATGTTAATCTTATGTAGGAAGGATAGTTGTAAAAACAACTGCTAGAAAAACAGAAAGAACAGATGATTCAGTTATAAAATGTTTTTAAGCTTCTTGGGTCCAGATCAACCGAAATGTTGGTTGAATTTCGACCAGGAGGCGATCTCTAGTAAAAGTAATTGAGCTAACACTAAGGGTACGGATTTGAAATCGAGACATCTTATGCATTTTCAAAAACTTAAATCCATAGTCAATTATGATTTTCTCGTAAAGTATGAAACCAATCATTTCTAAAATAGAATATTTCATAAAAAAAGTCAACATCATTGTCCTATTACAAAACAGTACATTAAACAATCACAAATTACCTTAAAGAATACTTCATGTTAAATATATTAACGTGATTGAAAGTGTGTACCGAGTTAACTTAGTTTAAAATCCTGGAAAGGTAATAAAACTAAAACCTTAAAGTAAATTCATAATGAACAAATTCCACAACACATTAAACAATCGAACACTTAGTAACTTAGCTCTCTAACACTGTATGATCAGCTGACTTACATCGGCTAGAAATTGAATCAAGGACGATCGAGTTATAAAACCGGAGTACGGGGGAAGGCGTAATTAATTAATCTGTGATGATCAAACAACAACCCCCTCCCCCTCCCCTCCCCGGTCGTGTGTGCCCCCTCCCCTTGGCTGAGGTGGGGAGGGGTGCCGGTCCAAGTTACATATTCCTCGCATGTAGCCCGTTAAAGTCCAATTGGGCGTCGGATCGAACGGCAGCTGATTGCCCATCCGCCCCAGTTCCGACGTTCCTCTCTGATTTCCTAACACGTGTTTGTTTTTCGCTCCTCTCCGTCGGAAATCTGCTGAAAATGTGAAAAAGTGGGCGAGTTTTCGGGGATTTTTCGTTTTCTGCTGGTCTGCAAATAGGAGTTGGTTTGGTAGTGGTTTATTGTCTGCTTTAATTGGTGGACAGTTTGAATTTAATTTACGTAAGGAACACAATATTAGTCGAGTACTGTATTGCAGTTTTATTCGTCATATAACCGTGCGTTGTGTTCTTTTTTGTGAAATAATAAACACTAATGCAATTGCTCAAAATGCAATTCACATCGTAAAAATCGAAACTATTAATAATTACTTAAAATTCCTAATTGTTTATTTTAAATGGATTGATTAATTTAAGGGTGTTTGACGTCTATACTTATTTATACACTAAGGTTTTTTATGTAGAGATTTATACACTAAGGTTTTTTTTTGTGTAGAGAACTCCTCCTACAATTCTCAACCGATTTTCAAGTTTATGGTGTCGTTGGATAGGGTTTGGTCTGCAGTTGTTGCCGCCAAAAATTTTGAGAATCGAAGATAAAATAAAGCTGTAATCCACAAATTAAATTTGAAATTTTCCCATTAGAATATCATTGGAATTGGGTTGAGCATTTAAAAAATGTTAACGTATAGCTGTAGTTTTTGGTGATCACTGATATTCACAATATTGGATTGGTCAGAAGTCATTGATTTAGAACTAAATGTAAATTTTGTATTGTATCAAAATAAATTGCTCGATGTCGAGCAACACGTGTACTAGTATCGATTATTGTACTATATGTACATACTTTTGTACGTTTTACGTGATTCTATTTTAACAGCAATACATGATAAGTAAGATTTTTGTATGGCCATAAAAATATTTATAATTGCATGACGGAATTATTGAGCGTACAGAAGTATCAAACAAACTTATGGATTTTTCCCACTAGGCTTTTTTTAATTTATAACTAGGCTATAAAAATATCACAATGGTATGATTTCCCCTATCAGGTTGAATTCATTGGATGTTTGCTCTTAAAGCAATATTCTCTCTAATAAATTTTCATTTACATTTACCCTTCATAATCCCCTCATACTGACTCGCCCGATCCACTAGACAGTTGACCCTGACTCCTCTGTATCCAGGACCTGTGTGACCTCACCACCCGGATATTTGCAGGATGTTTCCCCGCGCGGGAGAGAAATGAAGATAAAGTGAATGTTAGAAGCTGATTTGCTGGGAAAACAAAGGGACCTGAGATAAGGCCCCATTGTTTGTTCGCGCGGCTGGGGGGCGGCGTTGCCATTATTTACTGGTCCTAGATTTCCACCTTGCCGGTACAAGTCAAACACCGCTGTCAACTCCCCGTGTCAACTTGTGACACCAGCTTACAAACTTATCGATGCTAATATTGCTAATCGATTTGTTTGTTATGGATCTATATTGTACGAATGTGGAAATGCTTTAATCTTGCGTGGTAGTTGTATAGGGGTATAGGTTGAAATTTCTTTTAAATAACTTTAATATTACAAAGGTTACTATTGATTTTTTCATGTATAATTCTGGAAAATGTGCTTAAGATGGATACAGGTAAATTTAATTTCTTAATGTAACGTTAAACGCATGGGTGAAAAATTAATAGAAGTTACACATAACGGTAGAAATTGTGAGAATAATAAACAAAACCGTGGTGCATTTTGTATATAAGACTAGGGTGTTTATTTTTTATGATTTCGCAATGTTACAAACTAATATAACACTTTTCCACACTTATATGCAAGTTTTTAGAATCTACATTCAAAAGTTTCGTTGGCATATGTGTTCACATTTTTATAAGACTTTTGCTAAAATCTTCAGTTACCTTGATTATGTTTTTATTATCAAATGATATACCGTTATTGAAATGTCACTTTTAAAATCTATATTAAATGTTCTACCAATGTCTTTAGATTCAGAACGAAAAAAAAACACTTTTCCACTTAACGGCGCTAGTAAAGAAAAGCTTCCCGCTCGGTTTTCCCGAGTCGCGATGCGAAGCACATAATGCGACTTGTTTATTCAATAAAAGGGCGGCAGCTTTCGGCGGGAAATGCGATTATGTCGGGTGAAATGACGAAATGGCGATTGAATGTTGTTTTGTGACAGAGGCTGAGCGGTGAATGCGGCCGTAATAATCGGCGGCGGAAGAATCGAACTTGATTGCGCGGGAACGCCCAAAAAGCGCGCCACAATCCGCTATAACGAGCCTCCAGTTGTCGATGGCGTGGACATCCTATAATCGACTTTTTACACGAGGTTTGCGAAAATTACATATTACCGATCGGCAATTTCGGCTCCGGCCGGCGCTTAAAAGCTTTCACGGATAAAACCCGGTAATTAACAAGTGTAGTGATAAACACGCCGGATTTGTCGCTTTTTTAATAGGATCAACACAGTTGTAAAAATGGATTTAAAATCGGTGTTAAGCCCTTAATTAAAACAATAAAGGCTGGTCTCCCTTTGCGAATTGGAAAAACTAAATCTCTCAATCACGTGGGATGGAAATATCATGAGTGCTAAAAAAATAGCCAAAATATCGATCAAACATTTTATATAACCCCCGTCGCAGCAGACCTGCGTACTCAGGGATTTTCAATGGAGTTTTGGTATATTTTCTATTTCCCCAGAGAACCCATGGGGATGAGAGTATGTAGGTTTGGCGTCATATGGGTTTTGTTGGTGAATGTAAGTTAAACCTTGAATACCTTGAATACCTCCCACGACGTCGCTGACCAGCACTGCTGGATAGACTGAGTCAATAATACATTTAATTATCTTATGGAAACTATTTACACTATTTACATAATCTACAAGATGGCGTCAAGCTTGGTTCGACAGTTAAAAAAACTCAGAAACCGAGTAGAGTGGCCTATCCAGTAACCAGGCCTTCATAGTTCGCTCGAAAACTGCGGGCTCCAGAACTTTGATGTCAGTTGGGAGAGCATTGAACATCCTGAGGGCAATCACCCTGAAGGAATTCTTTTTCTTCGATAGCCTACAGAAAGGTATGTCCAGTTGTGCCTTGTTACGGAGATTGTAGGGGTGATAGTCTTCTCTTGGCATGAAGGAGTTCAAATTGTTAATGACATAACCCTAAATGACATAAACATATAATGACATAAACCCTACCTAGTGAACGTACATACCAAATTTATCAAGTTATGGTGTTCTTTTTATTTTCCCCATAACCCCCATTGGGTTGAGTACGTAGGTTTGCCGCCACATGAGTTTTGTCAGCAAATATAAGTTGAACACTTTCTAATGAATGTATATACTAAATTTTATCAAGATATGTCAATAAATAAGCAAGATAGAAGGTTTTGTTGATTTCCAATAAGAATAACATGGAAAACAGATTTTGGATATTCTCCATTACCATTTAAGCTAGGTATAAAATTAAAAATACTAAATTGTTTGTTTTTAAGCTCTTTTAAATAGTTTAAGTTAAAATTGTTTAATTTTATAAATTAAAGTGAAAAAAACAAAAACCTATTTTTTACCCTTTTAAAAAAAAACCCATAAAACCCCATTCCCATGGTCCGATAATTCTGATTCGCGAACTCATTCAAGTAGATGCTGGCTTACACCCCTGTACCAAATTTCATCAAAATCTGAGTTTCGTTAAAAATACATATATACCAATTTAAACGAACAGTGTTTTTGGCTTCTATAAAGGACCTCAAAACAAAAAAGTAACATGGGCCAGGGCCCATGACTACCATGACTACTACCATAATAGCGTTTTCCCTATATAAAAATTCGCTTAAATGTATTAATTTAAATTCAAATTGTATATCTACAAAATGTCGAGTTTTTCTTTTTTGTTTATAACTTAAATAAAGCAGGCCTACTGAAAAAGTGCCCACATGTAATTACGAACGTTATCGCTTTTTTGTGTGTCCTTCACAATAGATAAATAAAAGAATTAAATTTCCATAAAAATAGTTTTCTAAGATGGAACGAGTTTTATTTTGCGCATTTTTAATAAACTCTGTGCTTATTTACTCTGCTAAAGAGGCAAATCGTTTTGCCAAAACAAAGAGTCCAAGATAAAAATTTCGGTTCGGTAACAGTTTTGTCATTCCTCATAAAAGTTTGAACCTACGGTCGGACAGCGTAAATTATAAACAAGGTTTTGACCGCTGTCCGCAGTCCTGGCCAGGGCCGCCACGCGAAAAAACACAGTCCTGAAACACAGACCTGGCAGAGGTCAACGGGATACAACAGCATGTACACACACATGCAGTGACGGCACACTCCGACTGTTGTGCTTGTAGTGAAGTCAGGTATATAACATTACCATAATACCCCCCGTCGCAGCAGACCTGCGTACTCAGCGAATTTCCAAATTAGTAATATTAATTTTGACAAGATAAACCTGTAAACAAAATATGATCACATGCTCATAAATAAGGAAATAAATGTCTATTCTACTTATGATAAATATAGGGAATAAGTATGCAGGTATGCTGCCATGGGGAACATTAAAAGTAGGTTTTTAGCATAAAAAATTTTATTTTGACCATATGAAGCCATATACTAAGTTTCATCAATATCTGTCCATAAATAAAGAAGTCTGCCTATTCTCCATATGATTAACATGGGAAAAGAGTATGCAGGTTTGCTGCCATGATAAGCACAAAAACCAAGATTTTTTACTATAAATGGGTGAATCTCAACCAAATAAAGCTGATTACCAAGTTTCATCAAAAAATATTAGTTAATAAGTGAAATATTAACACATTCTTATTCTCCATAAGATTAACATTGGAGCCCCAAAATACAATGTACTGTCTTTGTAATTCTACTTTGTAATATCTCGGTAACCAATGGAGACAGAGCAAAGCTTCAAAATACTAAATTGTGTGTTTTTTGAGCTAAATCCAATGGTTGAAATAAAAATTATAATTTTTAAAATTTACATATGAAAAATGCAAAAACTCCATTTTTGGGGTACAAAACGCCCCAAAACTACTTCTTCCGGTAGGTCGATATGTCTGGTTTACGAACTCATCCGAATAAACGTACGATTACACATCCCTACCAAATTTGGTGTCGATCGGACCATTTTTACGAGAGTTATCGTGTCAAGGGACACACACATATATATTCATATATATATATATATATATATATATATATATATATATATATATATATACATAAATTTTAATGACTATTATTTTTGGTCTCTGGGCACCTCAAAAAGAAAAAGTAACATGGTCCCGGGCTTAGGTCTTACCATTAGACCTACGGTAATCCCTTATTCCCTATGGGAAATTTGCTAAAATGAATTAAAACGCTAGTTCTAATATCCTCTGACAACCAAGTTTGTTGTTTCAGTAATTAAATAGAACTTAAAACACTAATAAACTAAAATACTATGTTCACATCCTTTATTGCTGTTTGAATGTAAATATCGGAATGGTAACAAATAGACATTTTCCAACTTAAAATACTAACTTACTTTAATTTCTTTTCCTAAAATTTCTATGGACTATTACGAAACATTTGCACAAATAAATTATGAATCCGCTAAAATATAATCTAGTTTTGAGCAAAACTTAAAAACAGCTAGTGGTGTAAGTTGAAACTAAGCATGTGCAACTGGCATTTATGTTAATTTTGAAATCAGGTTTAAACTACAATGTTGCAAACGGCTTAAGTATTGTAGGTTACAAATGCTATAGCCCGTAGCACAAGATTTTTTTTCTAAAATTATGACAAATAACAAACATAACACTAGCAATTAAAATATGAGAATTATGACTACGTAGGCTACATTAATATCAAAATTAAATATAATAAAAATGTAAAATTGTTATATTGAAAATATCAATCTTGTTAATATTTCATAACGGAGAAATAATATATAGGATAAGTACATAACAGTAATTTTTTTAATAAAATTTCAATATATCATGAACTGCAGCAAGTTTTAAGGGTATCGATAGAACTATGTTTCCAGAGAAAAGAAATTGAAAAACGAACCTACATAGTTTCAGATGACATTATAGGGTTAAATATCAAGAAGTATGTAGAAGGAGGGGGAAGGGAAAAAAGTAGGAAGTGTGAGTTCATATCACAGGGAAACCCCCAGACTGGAAGGAATTATTTCTTTGCGGATGCATCCTTCGGCGAAATCATTACTAAAAATCATCGGATTACTATTGAAATCCAAACCATTTAAACCACTATAGTCTAAACTTCCAAGATATCTCGCCCCTTTCTAAACTCGATATTTAAGTGATTGTGACTCCAGCCCTATACCGCCCGGGACCGTGGAGGATCCATTCCTCTCCCCACGACACGGCACGGTGTATCCACCACGCAGTCTGCTACTGCTACTGTACCGTCTAACCAGCCATATGTCCACCTCAGCTAATTGTATGTTCCCCTCGCCCAATATGGCTCTATTTGCCCTATTTTATACACTGCGTGGCCTTTGTACTCTTGCGTAACATTGACTGTTAATAGCTCCCAGCATCTGGTGTCTCTTTGCCCTGTTTTCAATTTCGGGTTCTGTATCACCCCGAAGGATGAAACTGCAACACATTTCTATGTTACTTTTTCTTCTTGCACAAATAGTTTATTAGGAAATATAAATTGCCATAACTTTGAAAGAATGAAACAGTATTTATGCTTTGAATATTGGTTTATTATTATTTTATTTTATTTATTTATTTGTGTCTTTGTTGGTGTGTACATTAAAGGTATTCTATTGCGCATAAAAATCGTTATAGAAAACTGCATAGCTTACGGAATTTATTGATGGGCATTTCTTATAAAACAAAACAATTTTGTTGAATAGAATAACATTTATATAGGATGCCACCAATAATATGAACCAGTACATGAAAACCATATTTTAAGTGAAATAACGATATTTGAGAAACATGTCATTAATTAACAGTTGTAAATTTCCAAATATTTTCACCCGTCATCTCGACTAATAAACAATAGTAAACAAAGACAAAAGGTGAAACGGTTGAAACTTTTTATCTCCACAGAGCTCCATCCCTTCCTTTTTTGTTTTGGTAAATTATCTAAAATATCACAAATGCGGAGAGGAAATTATAAATTTTTAACAGTTGTGTTTGAATTTCACTGAGTAGTAATGATTTTTACTGTCAGTAACTGTATCGGTATGTAAATAAATAAACTTAAACAGTTTTCTTTCATGCAGTGTATTTTACAGTATAAAACAAACCACTTCTTTACTTGCCTAAAAGGTTTATAAAGTACATTTCCAGTTGTCTTCTAAGTAAGTTCTAAATCGCGATTTGATCAAGTTACGTTATATTCGTACCATATCGTCTTAAAAATTGTCTATAAATTGTTATAAATAAAGCAGTGTTATTTGAGCTTATCCAAAAAGTTTATTACTTTGCTGCTGCTATACATATTATTTTTTCCGTTTTCAAATTTAGTCTTCAAACTCAATGATTGAAGTGAAGAACTCACCACTGAAGAAATCCTCACAAGAGTGTTTAATAATGTCATAACACATTTTTTTAGTTTTCTAAGTTGGACACTGGTCTATACAGCCTATTTAAATGGAAGTTGGGGTTTGGACGCCGGAGTTGTTTAAGTTTTTTAGAATTTCGACCTTAATACTTGCCTTATACTTGATTACCTTATACTTGATTGAAAGCTCTTAGCGTGAAAACTCCAGAAAAATTGATGATTGATTACACTCTTTAACCGTTTAAAAAATAGTGACATTTAAACATTTGGTGGCTGCTAAGTTGGGTACCTTCTTTAGATTTTGCAATCTAGGGCCTCAAAGGCGCATCTACTCTGAAATCAGATGGAAAATCATAAGAGAGGAATTAAATTATCTACAACTTTTGTATTTAAGGTTTTGCTGTATCGTTTGGATAATCAGACAGTAACTTTGTCACTCCTATAACTGTATCTGTTTACATTAACATCATGATATATACATTTTCAATTTTATTGCATACGGATGGTAAGAGAGGCAAGTCATGTAGGGCAAAGTCCAGAATTATTTGGGGTTAAAGAAAGAAGAAGAAACCTAAATCATCAAGCAGAGACATATTTTAAGGTAGGCACCTGTTAAAGCTATATAAAAGTAAAAAAATCAATATGTGGACCTAAAAATCAAGACTCGTCCGAAAAAGCCACACGATAAAGCGACAAGTGTGCAGCCGTAGGCGGAAGACCACGCCATGTGTTAGGCCAGGCACCAGTGGCAGTGGCCAGTGAGGGCGATTAGTCCAAGGGCACTCGAGCCCACGCGTGTCGGCCGTGCCGAGAGTGTTGGGGGCCGGCAGTGACACGGCGCATCCCTATCTGCTTAATTGTTACCCCCCCCCCCCCCCCCCCCCCCAACGCGTGCCGGCGAGTCCTAAATAGATTGAATAAAATACTCACTTAGATTTGCATCCGTTATTCGCTCCCGCCCTAGGTCGATCACTTAAATAAAGGTGCTCCTTTATGGGAGGCTTAAACGGCCCGTCGCTGAATTAGTGTTGGTTCAGTTAATATTGGAGTGCGGAGTCCTCCGGTGCATTGATGAGATGTCTCTGGGCGTGGGAAAGCCATCGTGGATATGTAGGGAGTGTCGGGTACTCCGGGTTGAGGATTATGGACATTTTGATTGTGTTTTGTGTTTCGATTGTTATAAAAAATTATAGAAAATTAATTCTATTTTCATCAAATGTAAACCTTGTATGACGGAAACCACTTCCGTTATCAATACTTTGGCTGTTAAAGACAAGAAATGTAAAAACCGTAAAAACACTCTACAAATTTTTATTTTAAAGTCACAACAATTCAATCGTTAATAGAAAATATCATTCAATTTGATGATAAACAATTGACCCGTAGTATCGTAACTGAAATGACACTAGCCTCTATTTATAAGAATAATATAAAATAAACTCTTTTGTGTAATAAATATTTTTTCGTATCTTTCTTGTACGATGAACCAAACTTCGTACAAAATGTGAACACTCTTCATAGTTTTTATGACAAAATAACGTTGAAACTGACATTCTTAAACTAAGTTCGCCTTGGGAATACATTATTTCAGTTGTCATGTTGGCATCGCAAGGCCAATGCATTTGTGAATAAGTTATTCTTATATTGAAATCAAGCTTTTGTCTAATAAATTGGTCCAATCATTTATTTTATTATGCCTAAACTACAACCTAGTGAAATACTGTAACAAAAATACACGCACTGGAAATTCGTACATATGAGTCTCCATAACAGAGACATTTAATGCATTTACAGCATTGACACCTATAATATATATTGTGACTTATTACTTACGTAATAACAGCCTGAGATGTCAAAAAGAGATTCTTCACGCTGTACGCGTTTCGATCGATTTATACTGTTCATCATCAGCAGCGGCCAGTTTCTTATAAAATAAGCCCGCTTAATAAAATATGATGAACGGTAAATCGTTCGAAACGCTTACAGCGTGAAGAATCTCTTTTTGACACCTCAGGCTGTTGTTACTTAAGAAATAAGTCACAATATAGACATTTAATGTTACCGAAACCAATGTACAGATATTATTTCTACTGGATGCGTTTTGCAACTGAATCTCACAACCTATCTTCATTCTATTCCAACCCCATTCATTATTTCAAAAATAATTAACTCTGGAAAATCAAGACAATTCATTATCTTCCTGTCATTTAAACAATTAAGACTCGCGCGTTTCAACCTAGCGCTTCCGAATCGCTGCCGGTCGCGCATACAAAGACGAATTAAATGAACAATTCGCGTCGACGACGCGGGCGACGATAACTCTTCCGTTATCGGCCCGAGTTTCGTATCCGAGTTTCGTATCCGAGTTTCAGCCGAGTTTCGTTCTTTCGACAACTCACTGGTTCAATCCTCCATGCATCGGCTGACTGTCTTATAAATGTATTCTCGCCGAGCAGGTCTGCCTGCCCCATTCCTCCGTGTCACCCCCACCCCTCCTCTCTGCCATTATCGGGTATTTTACAACTGCGAGAAATCTTCCGTTTATGGTTATAAAGAAACTCGCTCGCAGATATTTCCCGGCGCCGTCTGCGTTCGACGCGATGTATTCCTGTGATAAAGGTGCCGGCCGAACGAGGGCGGAAGTCGGGAATTTATGAGTTGGAAGGAGAATATAGTTGTGAAAATATCATTGCTTTGTGAAAAGCTATCATTCATGTAGAATTCAAAGTGATTTTATTTCTTAGCACAGTATTATTATAGTCGTAATTTTAATATTATTTTAAAAGTAAAATATAAAATTCGACATTTTAAGAAATCAAGCGTGTGAACAAACCTTTTGACGTAATCAAGAAAGGCCCTCATTTAATTTTTAATTTTACTGTTCCCTTCCCTAATTTGTAATAAAGTTTTGTAAATCCAAATCTGGTTATAGGGACTAGAAACATGTATGTAAAAAATTAGTAATTTTAAGTTACAACAGAATTGTACCTCTTCCACGTCAGAATAATGTTGGAATAAATCAAATTTAAATATTTTTTAACATGTCTTATGCATTTTAAGCCCCCTTATGACTGCAGTGATATAACAATTAGTTTTCTCCGCTTCAGTCGAGTTATTTTGAAAGCTGCCGAAGATTTAGTGATGCCAAGAGCTACCCGAGCGGTATAAACAAGACGCGTTTATTACACCCATTTTATTGACTTCGTTTCTTCCATTTGTCGGCTGTTCCCCATCCGAATTGATGTTTTAAAGAACGGTGGAAGTGGTTTACTGCTGGTCTGATTGTGGACCACAGTACGCACATTAATTTATTTATGAATTACCCCTCCCCCTCTACAACCCCCCCCCCCCCCCCGGCGGCGGACTGCGGTCCTACATCATGCCGGGTGTTTACTTATTCACACAAGATCACCCCGTCCACTGGTGATTCCCTCTGACAGAACCCCCTCCCCCTCTCCTGTACGGCGCTCGGTCACTGCAATATCTACAAGTCCACCTCAGGGCGGGATACGATAATAGAACACTGGCCAAATGAGGTGGTTCTGAGTGGACCTAGAAACGTTTCTTATTTCGTGGCAGTAATGTGGTAAAATTAAA
This sequence comes from Neoaliturus tenellus, assembly GCA_030545055.2. NCBI lineage: Eukaryota > Metazoa > Arthropoda > Insecta > Hemiptera > Cicadellidae > Neoaliturus > Neoaliturus tenellus. The sequence goes on along the minus strand of CM061531.1, from coordinate 32,014,666 downwards.
ATATGTTACATACTTGAATATTTATTGCTGAATAAATAAATACACACTGTTGGGGGTTTTTTTAATTGTGAGTATGTTAGTATTTAAATTATTGTTCTGTCGATTACTTATGTCGCGTGTAAGCTTTAGCCTAATTGTTTTAGGCCTACAATATTTTGCCAGCCTTAGCCTTTTGTTAAAACCTTCAATATCCCAATAACCTTTATTCATTCAGTAACCTTGTAAATAAAATTAATTATTATTAGGTTCTATAATTTATTATTTGCATATTATTTAATTAGTTGTTAGTTCTATATTGGCTTTCAGGAACAAGCTAGCAAAGCGATCTAGAAATGAATAGAAGAACGTCTAGAAAATGATAGAATAAGGAATTCAATATATGTTTGATAGCATTAATGTTTATTTAACAGTACTAACAGTACTTACGCTTTTATCTAGTTATGATAGGAGATACATTTCTTTTATTGGATATTGTAGGACATTGTTTATATGTATTATTGTTTAGTAAACATAACCTCTAAGTTTTGTCCAGAGCCGTCTGTCTCTCGAATAAACATGACATAGAGAAATCCGAATTCTCTGGAAATGACTAGTACAGTTTTAGAATGTATATATTTGGGCTGCGCCCGCATAGAGTCAGTCAGTCAGTATTTGTCAGTCAGTCAGTCAGTGGTAGTCAGTCAGTGAACAGTTAGTGAACAGTGGTGATACATTGATATAGTGCTATTGAGTGCTAATCTTTGTATGTGTTTATTGTGGTGATTAATAAATTCTGTTTAGTGAAGTGGTGTTTTTATTGTGAAGCGTCCCTAGTGATATACGGTGTGTGGAACAGTAATCGCTAGTGGTGACGACACTTATTTGATATTGAGTTATTCTAGACTTACCTAAGGATTCAAAATATTGACTTTTGTCGAGACCAAGGTATTAGTGATGAAACACCATCATCAGTCTTTTGTTTACTACGCCTAAGCTGCATTTTCCGTCTTTTTTCAAGTTCAGCGCGTATGCTGAGGTTTGGTTTTGTGATTTGATATGGCTGTTATTATTCCATAATGGTTGTTTTTGGCAGCAAGATGTTTGATACGTTTTTTTCCTTTTAGTTCAAATTAGAAAATCAATACATGACATTGGCAGCAAAGTGTTTTTGATCGTTGAGGATGTAGGATGAGTGTTGAATTCCTTATTCTAAACAAAATCTTGGATCACCCCATATCATCACTATCACCTCGAAATATCTTCTTCCTTGCAATTTTATGAATGAAGACCTGCTCTTTAGAGAAGGGCATTCTTTGAAAAGATAATATTTCAAAAAGAAAACAGCAAATATTGACCAGTGACATTCCCACAGAACAGAAGCCCATAAATCACAGTGGCCCCCCCCTCCCACCGCCCACCGGATCGCCAAAACCTCACGCTAATTCCCACCGACCGTCGTGGAAGACAAGACAGCAGACAGAATCGTTCCAAGTAATTTGCTACTGTTGTTAAAGACTCAGTGAAAACCTATCCTTTACTTTTGAAAAGGGTTGACAGCGCAGGACGTGAATCTCCCGGCCAACCCTTCAAAATTATCCCTCGTTTGTTGAAAAATCCAATAACACGACGAGTTTCTCTCCAACACTGAGCTTTCCCTTCCGTAAAACAAATCACCATACTGACTCATTAATAAATAAAAACCTTTGTAAAATTGTAATTTACCTCAAGTTTGATTGTAGTAATAGGTTTAGCAATTTAATTATTTACGTCTTTTTTTCTTTGAACATTATTATTTGCTTCACGAGAA
>CM061531.1:31979594-32012780 GCA_030545055.2 Neoaliturus tenellus | reverse complement strand
AATAATCTGAAATTCCATTGGAAATTTGCTGAGTACGCAGGTCTGCTGCGACGGGGGTATTTTCTTATAACACTACTTTCGTCAAACGCTAAACTATAATTGGTCTAAAATAGTGACTCTTGTATACAACTCATTATACAACTACAATTCGATTTGATAATGCGAATCTTTATGAAGTTATTTGTAATATCATTATTTATGGTGCTTATTGCAACGGTCGTGGGTGAAAACATATACTTTGCTTGTCACCTTGGCATCACCAACCACCGACCTACTATCCCTAGTATCATCGTGATCCGGTGACCCCAGAACGTGCGCATTACCTCCTCACATCCGGTGACCCCAGATCGTGCACATTACCTCCTCACATCCGGTGACCCCAGAACGTGCACATTACCTCCTCACATCCGGTGACCCCAGAACGTGCACATTACCTCCTCACATCCGGTGACCCCAGAACGTGCACATTACCTCCTCACACCCGGTGATCCGGTGACGTGTCGGCCTGAGGGACATTTCACTCACACGTCGCAGAGGGTCCGCCGGATTACAATATTAAATAGCGCCGGATAAAGAGGTTGGCTTATGTTATTACAGGGTCTATTAAGGGGCCCCAGCCTCGACCATTAGAGGGTCGCTTGTGGAGCCATCTGTTGTGGTCGGAGGGAAGCACCTCCCGGACACGTTGCACGGGGTGTCGCTGAAATGTACAATGAGGGATTGTTCTTGGAATTAAGAGAAATAAAATACTAACATACTATGGGATAGTAAATTAACCTCCGGCTTTTCAAGTCTGGGATTTTTAAAAATAAAAGTACGATGGTTTTAGTGATGATGCAGTGCAAAATGTAGCTTCGGGTTTTGAAGGATTAGTGACAGTTTTGAGTGCCATCGATGTCTTCAAATTAAAAAAAAAATCACTCCATTAGTAAGCAACAATAACTCACCTACTAATAAAAACTTACTATCTCATTGTTACGTTGTAGTCAGTGTGTAAATAGGGCTAAATTGTAGTTACCTTACTGACAAATTGTGGGTAACTTGTTACACGTTTCAGTACTTCAATATACAAATTACCTAAGCTATCTTAATAGGATTTTCCAATTACTTTTTTTAACATAATGTGCTGATTTAATCAGTTGCAAGAAAACTTTTGACAAGAAGACAAGAAGACCGCAGTCTAGACTTGCTCCCGTGCCGGTGCCGGCAGGGTTCCCAAACATCCCGGATTTTAAGGGACAGTCCCTTATTTAGTAAATTTGTCCCGTGTCCCGGAGAGAAGTTGTCCGGGACGGTAATTGTCCCGTATTTGGCCAAAGTCAGAAATTCACTCAGAACAAATTTAGTTACGATGTTGTGATGCGAGTTACATCCAATCTAACCCCAAAATTACAATACTGTTGCTTATCTTTCCAACAAATAGTACCGACCGCCTCGGCAAAGTGTCTACCGTCGTTATCATTGTAGAATAATCGTAATTTTTGGGGATCTTTTTATGGTTCAAGTCTTGGAAAAACTCATCCGTCTTCACAGCGTGCAAACTGCAATCTCATCTCGGGCTTAAATTTTTTTTTTTTTAATCTCCTAAAAAAAAACCATCGACAGCACTAAAACAGCATTCAAAACACTTTATATGTATTGACAGAATAATTTAAAAGTATATTATGAAGCATTTTAAATTTTCAACCACTATTTCACAATCAGGAGTACTTTTGTAGGCTTGATTACGAAACCTCGTCCCTTATTTTCGGGTGCTTTATTTGGCAACCCTGCCGGTGCGTGTCGAGGCCTCACGTCCGTGACTCGTTGCGTGTGTAAATGTTTCGTAGTTTGTGTTTTGTGGAATAAATTTATTTAAATGTTTGTGAACTTTTATTTATTTTTTTAAACCAATATGACGACCTCTTCACGAGCGATGTTTTAGTCTTGGTGTAAGATTTCTGAAGATGGCACAATAACGTGCTGAAACGCGTAAAATCAAAAGGATTTTACAAAGTCACGAAGACGGCAACAAGGTAATATAACCTTTTATTTTAGAAAACTTTTGCATAAAAGAAATCATACCGGAACATGAAAAAATAAAAATAAAACTTTCTCTAGAACTAATTATGATTTTGACGTGTTGCCGGCCCAACTCCTGTCTCCTCCCCTCCCCCCCAGCCCATCCCTGACCACCGCGCTGCGGTCTGTGGGATGATGAATTTAAGCCTCCGTCCTGCCAGACGGTGAAATATGTTGCAGAGATGGAAGGTCGTTTTAAGATACTTCCGTCACTGGCGGGGTGAGGAAACACAAACAAACGCAGGTGCACCAACATAACCGCTTGAGAAACGGGGTTTTAGCAATATTTGTGATGGCTGATTGAGGGTTATGGAAGTTAAATACTCCTGTGACAGCCAACCTGCGTAGTCAGCGAATTTGCAAAGGGGTTTGGAGAGATCTTTTGATTTTCGTACCAAGGGACGGATGAGAGAGCACTTTGGATACACTTTGGTTAGTATTTGAAAAGACTTAGCGAAACTTTTAAATACTTAATTTTTTCTATATCAAATTCCTACGCATGAGGCATTTTATTAAGTTTTAAAGGGAAACTGTCCAACCCCGTCCTTGTTGATCTAATGTAGGCGTATTGGTAGAAATCATATTTAATTAACAGCGCAGTGACAAATGACAACTAGGTTCAGTACAGTATACAACTTTTAAAAAGCCACTAACTTTTCTCAGGATCGAACCGGCAACTTTTGGATTCAAATGCGAGCATTACAACCCCTAAGCTATCCAGTCAGATTATCATTATTTTATTCTTTCATATAATATTTCGAATGAATTTTTCAAATTTTGTTTATACCCTTTTAATTTGTCAGTTTTAAACCTTCTCCCTATATCTCTTAAAAAAGTTCACGATATCAAATACCTGTCTAAACTGAAAGCACGATCGTTTCTATATAAACCCCTTGCTTGGGAGCTCATAGATTGCAATGTGCACTTGAAATATAAACTTGACTATAAAAAAATGTTCATAATGCTCTCATCGATATTTCCTTTTGTATACCTAGTTAACAATAGTTTTGGATGTTTGCCTTTTAAAAAGATTCAATCGGATAAACTAAATCGTCTTGATGCAAATTTTTTACTACAACTCCTCTCGTCTCTCGTCCCTTTCAACATGAGAACCAACAGTAGCCTACACTTACCACATTGTAATAAAAACCCACTCGAGACCCTGTCTAATAGCAGATACCAATTAGCCTGGTAGACCTCAAGTGCGAGTTTATTGGCTGTGAGAGGCGAGTCGCTGGTTTTGCCATCGCCGTTATCAGCTCCGTTCGTCACGTTATCAGCATGTCTGGCGCTGGGCGTGGCGTTATCAGCAGCTGATTGTTGCTATCAGTGACCAGTGGTGTGGTGGAGATCGTCACTCCATCTCACATCTGCCTAGTCCCGTGACCTGCCATGGTCACACATGTGGCTGTACTGTTGTAGACGTTTATCTCTAAAATGTAAAAGCCTCTCTTAGAAATAAACCTGATAATGTTATTGAGAGTAAATAGAGAGGATTTGACAGTAGCCTTCGCTTGTTCAGAAATCAACCTGTATTTTTTTTTGCTAAAAATAATTTGAAGTACATAGAAAAAAAACACTTATCAAAATAATAGTTACTTAGGTACCCAATAATATTCACAATACCATGGCAAGTGATGAAACCTTGTCTAACATATCACACATCTTGATTACAGTTACAATTATTAATATTTAAACGTAAACTGTCCTATTTCCTGCTAAAGAATAAAAGTACACTTAAAATAGACCTCTTGTCATTTAGCATAGATTTCAAAAATAAGTAAACAAATCATATCGTTAACTATTGATTTTGGAGAAAAGTTTAATACTACAAACAAACCAAGCCTTTTGTAACCTATGGAGGCCTCTTAAACCTTAAGAAAATTGTGATAAATCTTTCGAAAGTTCCACAACAATGTGTGATATAGCATTTATCAAACAATTTGTGGCAAATGAACATTTATCGTTGCAAAAACCCAGCAGAAGTGAATAAGGGAATTAACACGGCAAGTTCAGAGTGTTGCAAATACATGCGGTCACGTGACAAATGGACCGTGCCGGAAGTCTAATGACCGCCACGCCCCTGGCGGCGCTGCTGACAACTTTATGTCTGATGATGGCACTTCCGGTAAAACAGCGACAGGAGTGACGGAACTCTCATCTCCAGCGTCACTCATCTCCCCCCCCCCCCCACACCTCTCCACCCTCTCCACCGCCGTCACTCTCGTCGAGCTATTAATTATTGTTACTTCATTAGACGGTGATGCGATTAAGAAGCGATTTGTTTCCGGAGTCAGCGACGTCGAGGGTTTACTTTGCCCAAGTTGCGGTGAAGGATTGATGGGTAATTGTTTGTCATCCTGATTCCTTAATTATGTCAAATTTAGTCAAATTATCATATTAACTCGCAGAAGTACGTTAGCCAAAAACTTAATTATGCTTCGAGATTTGTTTACCTCCTAAACAATTCTTATTTTATTTGTTTAATGCTTATACTGGTATTTAAATTTAAAAACAATTCAGTAGTAGCTCAAATAAGTTTAATTTACTCAAGTTTTCATTTACCTTTAAATCAAAGTTAGCCTAACAGATAATTAAGTGCGACACAAGTAAAGTGAGCAAGTAAAATTTTGTTTAGTCAGTGACAATTCAGGTAACAAACGTTGTAGTGCAGTATGTGGAGGAAAATAGGCTCTTTGTATAGCTACACATTTAATGAACAAAAATAAGGGGTTTAATGAAGGTAATAATAATTTGTCTTTAACTATATTTACAAACAATGTTTTATCTCAATGTTATTATTATAGGTAAAGGTAACTAATATTCCATACAATTTTAGACTGTCCTTGTTTTGATAGTTTATAAAGTTCGTGGAAAATTCTACACGTAAATCTAAATTTATAAGAAATAGTAGTAACTGACCTCTTCTCCGATTATGACATTCGTTGATAACTATTTTGTGATACAATTGTAGAAAAATCAACTATTTTAAATTGTATAACTCCATGCCCCCTAATAGTAGCCCCAAATTTGTTAAACGCCCAAATTGATAGTTGTCATCGGAACATAATTAATGATCCACCCACATTCTTATACCAGAACTTGTTTGGTGGTAACGGGTCCCATAACATATCACTGATATCAGTTTCCCTGCCGCTGCCGGTTTTGCTAATGAAGACCTCCTGTGCCCTGATTGGCCTGATGCACGCCCCAGACATCCAGCTTCGACACGACACCGTCTGGCAAGGGTTTGGGGCTGTTTAGGGGAAATAACTTAGGCGATATATCTTATGAATAACAAGAATTCACGCGTTCACGGTTTCTCACATATCTTTCTGGGATTAAAATAAGTTATGAGTACTGTAAAACTAGCATGGAAGAAAACTGATGTTCTAATGGGTTTAGAGTATGATTTGATTATAAGTCCGTACCGGTAATTAGTTAAAATCAAGTACTATAGTTGTTAACTTCTTTTTGGCTTGAGCTTCAAACCAGTCGATTATCGTTATGATAAAAAATTTCAATAATGATTGGCAATTTGAATAAGTTAGTATTGTACGAACAAACCTATCTGTAAGAAAGTACATAATAGTTTTATTAATTTAGCAGTCAACGACTGAATTGCTCTTTATTCTGATACCCACTTAAAAAATGTTATGTGAACAACATATTTTCAGACTTTATTTTTTTAAATTGTAGGTTTTACATGTAACATATATAAAGGTAAAATATAACTACCCAGAAGTTTTTGTGGGTGATGAGTGAAAGTAAACATATTTTAAAACCTTTTTAAATGTTTAAAGATTATTTTTTTTAAACATATACACTTTTTAGGTTTTTATTTGTTGTTCATCTTTGAGAAAATATCAAACTTAATGGAGTTTGGCCCATGCCAAAACTCTCCACTTCCCCAGAAGCGGCAACCCCACCACTACCCTCAAAACCACTCAAAAATACACGGAAACGATTATCAGGGTCTCCACCCCATTAACACCCGAGGAAACCAAAACACCACCAGGCGGCCAACATAAAGCGATAACCGCACCGGATATGGCTGCTGGCGGAAGCAGTGATGCAGAAAGCGATTAGCAGGATGCAGTTCTGCCATCCGTCAACCTTACGAGTGACGCTTTTACACTCAGACGCGAAAAATTAATTTTGTTGTATTCGAATATCCGCCCCCTACCCCCCCCTCCACCGTGGGGGGGGGGGTGAGAGGGGGGCAGCGAGTTGACAAACATTTTAACACAACTCGGTTAAAAAGCGGCGCACCACTCCCTCATATATTATGGACGCTGTTAAATTTGAGCCATGTTTCCGTGTTGCTTACCCGTACCGAACGCGTTTATTAATTGGTAACGGGGTAAACCTATATTGGGGTTTATTTATCACTCGGTTGATCCGGCCGTGATTGAATTGCTGTTTATAATTACCGTAATCGTTGTTTAGTAAAATAGAATTGTTTAATTACTGTTGTTTTATATATAGATATGCTGTGAAAAATGCATTTGGTTGGATTGAGTCTCAATTATTTGTTCATGAAAAACAAAGGAAGAATGAATTTGTTGTATCTGCTTTAAAATACAAATGATTTATCAACAACATTTCTTGCTTTTATTTTTGTCATTTATATAATACAAATAAAAAAATAACAAATTTTTGTAATGCAATTTTTGAAAGACACAATATTTTTCATAGAGACTAGTCGTTTCCATGTTTGTACACACAAAACAAACATGACATTAAATTTAACTCGAATTAACTCCTACAAGCCTAAAGAAAATGTTTCTAACTGTTTAGGACTGTAGGCTAAATTGAAGTATTTATCGTTAAGTTATCTGTAATTTAGAATAGTCCTTACTTGTTTTTGTCTATGACGTTTTAATATGTATAACATGTAAATGTTAGAAAAAATATAGATTTCAAAGCAAAATTTGTAAAAAGTATTTTTAGATATGGATAAAATAGCAGATTGAGTGGTTAATGTATTTGTAATAAACTTATACTCGATTACCAAGTAAAAAATCGCTAGTAAACAAAGTATTATTGTTCTCCACAAGCTAAATTTCATTGAAACAAATGTCTTCTCTGAACCGTAACAGAGGAAACTTCCAAGAAAACCCACCCTTCCTGGTAATTACTCCGACCGCGTAACACGCAATAGGACAAGTCGGCAGCGGGACCGGTGATGTTCCGACCTTGTGAGGAAGTGACTGCGAGGGGATGTTCCGAGGGGGAGGGGGGGGGGTACCTACCCCTACACAGCCGTCCTGGGTATTGACTCGGTCTCTAGAGGCCCTGGTCCAGTCAATACCGCAGGGACCCCCTCCCCCCCACCACCCCGCAGCGTCGGCACAAATCTTGGAACAATATCTACTGCTACGGAATAATCCGTCACTCCCGCGCCGGGGCTGGTCACGTGACGATGACGTCACGCGGTGTAGCGGTAAATAAATCATTAACATAATAACGTTGCCTCCGCACCGTCTGCAAACTTTATTTCCAACTTTGGACTCGAGATGAATTGCTCAAACGGAGCCGAGCATTCTTTCCAAAGCTTTTTAACAGTTGAGTAACTGCGGTTGTTCCCTTAATAAAACTGTTTATTGCTTCCTGTTTGTTTTGGCGGGGCGAGTATTTGTTCTTTTACTTTTCGAGACGTTATTCTGGGTTGTGATAAATTGTGAATTTGAAAGTAAACTCATTCAAAGGATAAATTTAAAATATTAATACCCTAAATTATTTGATTATATATTTTAAGCAAACTGTATTTGCTTGGTTGGGCTAAGTGGTGCACATTCTATTGTGTAGTCTATGCGTTTACAACATTCAGATATTTTGCTTATGATTGATGGAAAAGCAAATAGGGAATTCAAAATAATTTATTTTAATCCACCAATCCCCTGACAATCTTGAAAAGCGTCTAATATTAGGATTATATACTTTTTGTTACTATAAGTAATTAAAAGTTAGTACATAAAACAGTTTTTCTCCCTTTTGTCGTTCAAACTACTATTTTGTAGTCTACTTTTGTACTTGTATAATCAATGCTTAGACCTATTTTCTAAGGTCAGCCGAATAACTACACCCCCTTAATAATAATACATAAATTTCTTTTGTCGGACTTATAAAATATTTTGTGTAAATAATAGGCATTCTCTGTATAGTTTTGTAACCAAAACAAACAAAACACGTAATTTTTTCCAAAGAACAAATAATCTTTTTATATAAATCCATCGCCTGAGTTTCAAGCTTCATTCGCTATCCCTATCCGACTCACTGTATAGCGCGTGGCGCGTGCACTGTAGCGAGTGTATCTAAGCGGTTAATCGTGGAATGTTAACACGGTTATCCGCCGCGCGGCGCTAGCGTCGTGTCGTGTCTGTGTGTGTTTATGTGAGTGTGTCTCTGTGTGTGTGTGTGTCTGTGTGTGTGTCTCGTGTCCGTGAGGGGCCCGCCGCGTCTTGTAGGGGGTTGCCTAGCGACCTGCCGGCCCCTGCTACACAAATATGGCGGTTACATTATGCCAAGGAGCAACAAATACTTAAACATCACAAGTCGCCTCTTCTCCATTGTCATGGTGGAATCGAGATTTTGTTTCGGTCTGTGATGGTTTTAACTAGATTACTTTTTGAAAGACTAAAAGTAAGCAATACTTTAAAGGAACTTTACTAAATATTTTTAATACTGTTTAAGTGGTTCGTTTCGTATATTTATTCACTTAAACGTTCATGTTTCCGCTTTTTTTCATTGTGAACAGTATTAGTACGTTAAAGATATATATTTATTTACTTATCTTAGCATCTATAATAGATAAAAAAGTAACAAAAATAACAAAAACTTTTTTACGGATTATTTTTTCATCTTCTAACGTTTTTAGTAAAGAAATAATTACTCCTTAACTAAAGGTAACGGAATAATTTTTCTTTAATAAACACCAGATTTCTAGATTTTATGATCTATTTCTAAATTTAATTTCAATCAGAACTTAAGAATCAAAATTGTAAAAACAAGAATTAGGATTTAATTAGCTATTTTTTAAACAACGAAAACACATTAGAAAACTATCAGTATGAATTTATTATTAGTAACAAATTAATTGTATTTCTAAACTCAACACTTTGTCCTTTGGACATTACGTAATTATTTCTGACATGAATTGAAGTAACCAAATACAGTGGTGCACTGTTTCATTATCTCTAATTTTTTATATGCTTTTACAGTTTATAAAATCCCACATTTCGAAATTTATATTATTTCAATGATATATATTTTAAGGTCAATCCCTAAAATATTATAATATTGCCACAAAATTTCTGTTTTAAATATTAACTGCTTGTAAAATACATTATGCCCTTTCATGAAACGTTACATGATAATAGTATTACAGTTGGTTTTTTATTTGCTACTTTCTCCATAACAAAATCTATTTTGCCTCAAGACTATGGTATATAATTAAGGTAAAAACAACCTGCACAGTTAAGTTTAATTTTATCAATGTAAGTTGTAATAAAATACTACATCCCCTAATATCTCAATACTTAAAAGAAGTAAAGAATAGCATAAGCTCAAAATAAAAAAAAAAATAATAAAAGTTCTAGAAACCATACTGTAATTTAGTTCATAGATTTAGCTCCATAAAATTAAAATAAAGTTGTAGAGAACCATAAAGTATATTTTATCAATACATAATGACACAAAAGAACAGTAAATTACCCCAAAAACGTTATAACATACCAAAATATCCGATATAACGTGGAGAACAAAAGGAACATTTTGCTACATATTGAGAAAAAGATATATTTTATGAGGTCTTATCGTTGGCAGGCCTGAGCAGTAATCTGGTTCCTTTATCGTCCGCTTGCAGCTTGGCGCGCCACCGTCGCTGTGCACAGCGTTATTTCCGCTTCCGTATTCTCAAACTCCGGAAATATGCAAATAAAGTTAGTAATTAGTTTAAACGATGGAGAACTGCAGTTTTGGTAGCGCACTTTAAAGAAACGGTCCCCTCTTTTGGTAAAGCAATTGGACATCTAAATGTTGAAAGTTAAGTTTTTTGTACACTTAAAAGGGAGTTTCCATTAATACGATTTAAAATTAGGTATGTATTTAGGCCTACATGTTTTAGGACATTGTTGTGAAGACTAGTTTGCAATTTTATTTAAGGTCGACAATTGTTAAGAAACTAATATAGGTTATTAATTTTAAAATAGTATCATCAAGCTTATCTCTTGATGAACGAAAGCTGATTAAAAGGGCTTGGCTAAATGGTGACCAAATTCTTTGAGGTATTCGCACTTCAAATTAAGTTCCTTCTATAGGTTTGTTTTTTAAATAACTTTTAAGGAAGAGTTGAATTTACTTTCCGTATATACTTGCTTACTTAGTCCGTCTAACAGCACTAGCATCTTCTTTAGAGCTACCTACCTTTTTCTTATCTACTAAAACAATTTTTCCTAGAAAAAATTATGTAAGATCTGATCTTACATCTCAATAGTGAAATTAATTTGTCCAATAAAATTGTCATTACCAACTTTAACATTCAAATACATGTGTACTATTAAAGCCAGTCTTGTTAAGACCTTGTATAATAGACGAGTGTTGATTACACGATAGAATGGATGAGCATCCACTTTGTTATCCAGCCAAGCCGTAAACTTTGTCGTACTTCATTTTCGCAACTTGTTGCGTCAAACTTTTCAAAGTGGCGGTCGCCGATTGGGGGTAAACTTGACTGGACACTTCATAGCTTCTCGGTAGATACCGTAGACGTCCTACATCCTCAGAATGCCTCTATAGTATGGATATAATTATTAAAATATTCCTTTAACAAACAAAGACTTAACCGTTTCATACAAAAAAAAATAATATTAATAATAAAAGTGAGTGTTAGGTAAAAATATCGATATGGCACTTTAGTAAATTAACTGACAATGAAAACTTTGCAACAAACTAATATCAATATACAAAAGTAAAATGGCTCGAGATAAGCCCTCCCTCCACGAGGAAAAATTTTATATTAAAAAACTGTGTCGATTACTTCTTTTCTCTAACCCCGCGTGAAAAACATTTTTGGGGAGAAATGAAGTTATTCCTAAATCGGGAGGAAATACATCCAGTTTCCTGTACACTCCTGCAGGCCATGGGTGAACAAGTTCTGGTGAGCTCAATAATTTCAACGTTTTGTTAGTCTCTTTTAGAGAACGTTCAAGAAATACATTTTTAATATAGATCTATTTAATGTACTGTACATGTTATTCGTGTTGCATACCTTTCCTTAAATGTTCAGTAAGGTTAAGCTCAAATGTATTTCTTTATTCAACTAAATAAAACTAAAAAGCTAATTAGAACCCTCACAAAGAGTTTTAGATAATTTTGTTTGCACTAAATAAACAGGCAATTAGAGATTAGGAAGTCTGCAAAGCTTATTATCACATAAAAGAGGAAGTTTACGAGAGATTTTGACTGTTATGAAATTGTGTATCAAACTTAATTTGTTCTTAAACGAAGTAATTCGAGGAATTACCTGATTGGATGTGAAGAAACGTTGCCGCCAACTTCTTAATCCAACTCCTATCCCCCTCCCCGCCCCTCCCGCAGTTCTTCAAGGCTCATTATAACTTACTTTGGAAATAAATTTAAGGCAATGGCAACCCGATGCTCGTCCTGTCATAACGAACCTTGTTAAATCGACTTTTTCCTTCACCGCTTGCCAATATATTCCGATAAATTTGTTCTCGCAGTGCTTCGTAACGGTGTCGGATTTTCGATACATTAATTTCGCTGGAAAGTAATGAAATGTTCCAAATTGAAGCCTGTTTCGGATGGAGTTGAAGCCAAATCGATGGATTAAACATATAATGCAATTTGTTTTTTATTAAATTTACTTTTAAGGTCTTCATAATGTAATTTGTGTAGGATAGAAACAGCGCATTCACTAAGTCAAGCATAAAGATTAATAATGTACATTAAAAATGCAAAGAAAACAAACCTATTCATTTCAATACAATCTATATTAACTGTATAAGCTACTGTAAAATAAATAAATTGAATATTGTACTATTTTGGAATTTTGCTTTAATTGTTTCTTAGGAGTTTGGTGTCCAATAAGGCAAGTAAATTTGTCAATTAGGTTCAAGCAAAATTTGAATCCCAACCATTGAATCCCGCTACAAAGACATTTTCCTTACAAAAATGTGTCAAAATCTTTTTTAAACTGTTTAACCAGTCATAAAATGTTGAAATTGATTAACAACATTTAGTTCAGAAGTCTGTGATGGGAACTATAAAAAAACGGCAATTTGCATCAGCTGTATAAAAAACTGTCTGAAGTAAGGCCAACTACACAACTCTGAGACCAAAGTGAAAATCAGAAAGTTTTTTTTTTTTTTAACTAACATCAACTGCCGTGAAAAATTCTTGTTTACATGAAGTGATTGGTAGCATTGCTGGTTTGCCCACTACAAAGATGTCTTCCACTGTCCGATTTGTGTTGTTCCACTATGGAAGCGCGTTCCAGTACTATTGTAGTTCATTGGAAAAAACTAACCAAGACCATACAAACTAACCATGACTGTAAACCATGACTGAAGACTTGGGACAGGTGAGGAAGTTCTCATAAGATCACTTGAACATATTTCTGCGACAACCGTTTTTTGCCACTAAAGCCCCGTCTATACGGGCGACTTTGTCGCGCCGTTCTGACGCGACTCAAAAACGCGTCCGACTGGATACACGAGCATCATTCTATACGAGCGACTTTGTGGCGCGTTTGGTTGCGTAAACTGGCGACAAACGCTTGCCAGCACTACTAGTGGCACTGGGACTAACTATTAACATTGCGGTGTTCTTAATGCTTTGTCGTTTCCGTTTCCCTAGTAGCATTTCTCATCATAATTATAATAAATCTGCTACAGAAGTTAAAAAAAGGCTTTAAAAACGTATATTCATTATGAACATAACAGACGTTTTAGTGGTACATAAAACAGTTATTACTTAAAAATAGATTTACAGAAAAAAGAGCAGGAACAGGAAATAAACTTTTACGTTGGAAAAAAAATAGCACCGGAAACGCTCGTGTAGGGATTGTGTGGCGTCATTTCCAGCGCGTTTTTCTGTCGCTCGTGTAGAATGGTGCTGGCGTGTGCTAAGTGACTTAGTCGCGGCGACAAAGTCGCCCGTATAGATTGGGCCTAAGTATATAACTTTAAAAAATCAACACATTACTATCTATAAGTGTTGTACCTATAAGTGTTGCCAACACTGCAATAAACAATGAGGATTCTAGTGTGTATTTGAGATAGTTTGGCTGTCCAAAACACAAAATAATTATACAACAAACCTTGAAAAACAGTCATATTTTCTCTATAACGATCTAGGAAACAAACCATATCGGAATCCTCACAGTATTGCACGGAGGAGACACAAAATCAAAGCCACGTGACTGCGCCAGGGGACCACCTGCACTCCACGCCGCGCCGCCGCCTGTGATGACTCCGTTATAAATCTCAATGCACGCTTCATTATTTTGATTTACGTGTTGCTACTACTTGTTAACACGGCCTCTTAGTCTCTCGCGTTGAGTGGTTACAACGGCTCTTCACTCGCTCATCCCTCCCCCTCGTAATTTGGCCTCCACTCCGTGTCGTGCTTTAAACATTTCAAAACATGTTGGAAATAAGTGAAGTTTTGTATTAGGTGTTTAGCTTGAATGTATCACATTTTCATATTTGAACACCATTTTATTTTATTGTGTTCACCTTAATAGGTGAAAAGAAGTATTTTATGTATTTACTTGAACACCGAATAATTTCATACATTAACTATAACTGCTTTATCCTCAATTCAGGCTGATTAAAATTAGATTTAAAATACATCATTATACACTCAAGCCTCACTCTTGTTCAAGGTCAGGCACTCAAGTCTCACTCTTGTTAAAGGTCAGGCACTCGTCTCACTCTTGTTCAATGCCAGGCACTCAAGTCTCACTCTTGTTCAATGTCATACACTGAAGTCTCACTCTTGTTCACGGTCAGGCACTCAAGTCTCAATATTGTTAAAGGTCAGGCACTCGTCTCACTCTTTCGCTATTGCACGTAAGGCGTGTGGGATTATAATTATTTCACACCACAGACTAATTTTGATGTTTTACTTTTAATGCGAGTGACAGAAGATTACGGAACCAATTATGTTTTATCCAAGATAACGTGACTTAACCTAATCAAAACCAAACCAATGATGCATTCTCCACTCTCTGGCCGACATGAACATCTTGTGGGGGGCTCTATTTTTTTTAACTGTGACAAACTAAATACCCGAAATCAGTGCATAAGCATTAATAAACTCAAGTAGCTTATGTTAATATATTTTATATTTTATAACTACGTAAAAATACTTTTGAAACAAACATTGCACGACACAATAGATTGTGTTGTTATCGACTCGCGTTCCAAGGGCGCGCTCTATTGAGCGGGGATGGGTGCGAATGCGAGGCGGTGTATTTTGTACGGAAGTGAGTAATACGCCAGCTGACTTATTGTCATCCTTTGCCCAAATCGCCCGGTCCCCGAGGAGCGGCGCCGCAGACGCAACATATCTCCGTGTACGGGGCGCTCGCAACCCCCTTCCCCCAAACCACCCCCCGCGGTACAAAACACACGCACACGAGCTGCAAAAATAGCTACGATTTGTTAGGGCGATCGTCTAGCCTTGGTGGTGAATACGTTTCGTCAATAGATAGTTTACCTAATGGAAATTCTTTTTTTCTAGGAGTTTTGGGGGGGAGGGGTAATGTTTAATGAATTAATTGCCTGTTTACAAAATCACAGGATGCGAAAAACACTTATTCAACCTATTATAGAAAGGATTAAGAACAGCCTTATAATTAATATCTTATAACTGACTGGTTGGATTGGTGATTTAAGATCTCAATTCATAGTTTGCAGTCTATCTTATACAGGTAAAAAATAAAATAATTCTTAACAGAATGGAGGAGCTAAATAATAAAGTGATAATCATACCTTGTATCAAATACTGTATGTACGCTGCACGTATGCTTTATATACGCTGTACATACCTTGCCACAATGATACATTGTAAATATGATGTTGTATGTACGCTGCACATAGGTTGTATGTATGCTGTATGTACGCTGCACGTAAGTTGTATGTATGCTGTTTGTAAGCTGCACGTAGGATGTATGTATACTGTATGTAAGCTGCAGATAGTTTGTATGTATGTATGCTGTATGTACGCTGCACACAGGTTGTATGTACGCTGCACATAGGTTGTATGCATACTGTATGTACGTTGAACATAGGTTGTAAGTATGTTGTATGTACGTTGCACATGGGTTGTATGTATGCTGTATGTAAGCTGCACATAGGTCTATGTATGGTGTATGTAAGCTGCACATAGGTTGCATGTATGCTGTATGTATGTTATAAGTATGGTGTATGTACGCTGCACATAGGTCTATGTATGCTGTATGTACGCTGCACATAGGTTATATGAATGCTGTATGTACGCTGCACATAGGTTGTATGGATGCTGTATGTACGCTACATATAGGTTGTAAGTATGTTGTAGGTACGCTGCACATAAGTTGTATGTATGCTGTACGTACGTGTGCACGTATGCTGTATGTACGTGGTACGCAAGATGTATGTTGTGTTGTATGCGGTGCGGTGGCGGCCTCATCCCGGCTTGTATTATAGGCCGGATCAGGTCTTGACATGTATTGATCAGCCGGACAGTCTCGACGCTCTCTCTCATTATTCATCGCCTCAGGCCGGTCTCCATTAAACATTAGGCCTAGGGCCGCAATACCGGAGCAATGGAAGATGCAGGGGCAACGGTACCCAGCTAGCAGCGAGAGTCCTCCAGGGGAAAGAGTGGCAAAACAAAATTATGATTTCATTTCGAAGATGCTATTTTTCCCATATTTTACTCCAACAAAAACTAGACTTTGTACTATTATTTTAAAGGTTATAAATGTCAAACTTTTAGTAGGCAAATATAATAGTAGAGTTAAATTACACACTAAAGAATAACGTATATTAATATAATTGTTATTTCCTTTGTTTTCTATCCCTCCCATGTATATAATTTTATGTCTTAGTAATCATCCCACTCCCCTTTGAGTGTTTCTTGGGGTATAAATCCAGTTAATGTAGCTAGACCTCTCATTCACAATTTGATGTTGCAAGAAAGTTTAAAAGGGAAAATCTAAAAGACAGCGATTAAGTCTAGCATAGTGTTTTTACACCCAAGCAACCAAATAAAGAACAATCGAGGTTTTCAAGCTCAATTTTGGCCTTCGCCGGAAGACTCTTGATATGACACAGCAGATAAAGCGTTATTGCATACAGCGGGTATAAAGCGTTTTGCAAAATGGGATTGAAAGTGAGCTGGTGGTTGAAGGAGAGGGGCGGGGCGGGGGAGGGTCATATATCCCCCGTAAACCGGCGGTTTATTGTTTACATTCGCAGAAAGAGAGGCTGATAACGCTGATAAGGATCTGGCGGGATGACGAACGGTCTTAATCCGGTTATGTCCTGCCCAAACTGTATTTATTCAAGCGGCGCGGCGCTGCGACATACATTACCCCCGGGGTGGACGCCAGTAGTGCCCGCCACATCACATAGCCCGGGGGTTAGGGAGGGAGAATGGGAGGGAGTTTGTGTCGCGGTGGAGCTGGTTAGGAAGTAGTGATTGGATAATCAAATGAAGAGTAATCAGTTATTAAAAAATGTGGATTGTTTTTTATTTTTTAAAATAATTGATGGTTTTTGTATTTTGAGACTTGGAAAACCCTTCCTAACTGTGAAGAAGGTTTCATGTTTTGCAGAACTATAATTCGGTTTGCATTTGATCTCCATTTATCAGCGAGTAAGTTTAACGTTTATAAACAAGCAATGTTTAAGCGAGTGAATGTTTTTTTGCCTATTATTTTATATACAGTATATATTTTTTATAGTAGGTTTCCATAGCCACGAGAAAGCGATTGGAGCTGGTACCATCGTACCAAGAGTACCACAGTAGATGGAAAAATCCGGTTTTTGCGCTGCTGCCCTTTAAAGTTCCAATGTTATCCTCATGGACATTTAAAAAGTAGCTACTATATGAACTGATAAATAATAAATGAATGAACTGAAATGTTATATTTTCAATATGTGGTTCATTAAACTTAAGCCAAAGTGCAACCAACGCCCTTGTACTGGCGAGTGAGCGAAGCGAACAAGTCGTATTACAAGTTTATTGTAAGTGCTCGGTCCCTCCTGTACTTAAAAGTATAAAAAGAAAATTTTACAGTGCTCACTGCGAAGCTTTTACTAATCGCTTCAGTGGTCAATAACTCTATGGTTTTTTTTTTTTTTTTTTTTTTTTTTTTGAGGGAGAGGCGGAAAAAATGCATTTACGCACACAGGTGGCCAGCCTGTAGTGTGGGGCTCCCCTAAAAAACGGGTTTACCCACTAAAAAACCTCCTCTACTCTTTAGGAATCTAACCTGGAATTGTTTATCACATTACGTCAGGCTAGGCCTAAATTTGGCTTACGCCCGTGGGGCTCGCTCCTTATCCAGCCGCTCGATCAAGGGATCTGGGCCACTTCGCGGTCCAGATCGGTTTTCTTTTCCAGGAGGATGCCCCGGACGAACTGTGACAAACAATCCCAGTTGCCCTCATCCTCCAAAATCTTTTGGCAGACCGAGTCCACCGAAAATGCACCAAAGATTTGTGTGGCCTCCAGGCGGGCCCTTCCCAACGGGGACAGCGGAAGAATGTGTGTTCCGCATCGTCGGGAACACCCGGGCAATAAATGCAGTCCGGTGAACCGGTCTTTCCCATCCGGTTCAGGTACGACCGAAAATAGCCGTGACCTGTCAAAAATTGGGTCAGGTAGTAGTCCACCTCCCCATGCCGCCGTTTCACCCATGGTTGGACCTGCTTGATAAGTCGCGCAGTCCATCGTCCTCGGGTGTCGTGCTCCCATCTGTGTTGCCACTGCTGGAAGGTTCGGGAGCGCTCTTCTGTTCTTGCCGTGTCCTTGCCGATCTCGCCTTGTCTCTGATAAATCGCTTTCCTCTCCCTGCCAAGAGCTTGACAGGGATGACTCCGGCGACCACCAGGACGGCAGGCTCGGACACTGTCCGGTAGGCGGAACACACCCTGAGCGCAGCTTGACGCTGAACCCGGGCGAGTCGCAACCTGTAGCACTCCTTATCTAGAGCGCCTGCCCACACCTCTGCCCCGTAAAGGAGCACGGACTGGACCGCGGACATCAACAGACGTCTTCTGCTGGATCGGGGACCCCCGACATTGGCCATCAGCCTACTAAGGTAAGTGACTACCTTAGCGGCCTTGTCCCGCCGTACGGAAGATCTGATCCCTCCAGCTTAACTTGGTGTCCACCATAACCCCAAGGTATTTGGCGGCACGAGTTGATGTGACCACCTCCCTTCCCACTCGGAGTGGGACGACGGTGTCGATCCTCTTTTTCGTGAGGATCACAATCTCCGTCTTACTGAGAGCAAGCGAGAGACCGTGATCTGACATCCAGGTGTTGACCACACGCATGACTCGGTTCAACTTTAGTTGGGCCAGCTCAACGTTGCGTGCAGCAATGAGAGCTGCGACGTCATCGGCGTACCCAACCAAAGTGGTTTCCTCAGGCATCTCGGACCTCAGGAGGCTGTCATAGGCAACGTTTCCAGAGATCCGGGCCGAGTATTGAACCTTGTGCGGCACCAGAAGTGACTTCCACCGTCCGCGTTCCGTCCCTCGTGTCATAAATCAGGCTTCGAGAGCGTAGATAATCCTCGATGAGCCGCAACAGATATGCAGGAATACGAAAGGTGTTGCGAAGCGCATCCAACATATCGACCCACCTCGCCGAGTTGAAGGCATTCTTGACATCAAGCGTAACAAGAAGCACTACTCGGCGGGAGAAATGGTTGTGGCTCTCGGCTCTCTCCACAGCTCTCTGAACTTCGGTGACAGCGTCGATCGTTGACCCGTCCCTTTCTGAAGCCATACTGACGGGGCATAAGTCCCCGGCAGCTTCCACGGCAGAAGTCAGGCGGGAACGGATCAGCTTCTCGAACAGCTTCCCAGCCGTGTCCAACATGCAGAGAGGCCTGTGGGACGACGGCAGCTCGGGATCACCTTTGTCCTTGCTGATCAGTACAAGCCTGGCTGTTTTCCAGGGAGCCGGAAACACCCCTTCTACCAAACAGGCATTGTACATTCTCAACAACAAGTCAGCGTTGATTGAAAATACTTTCTTTAAAGCCTCACTGGGAATCCCGTCCGGGCCAGGAGCCTTGTTGCTCTTCAGGGAGAGAACGGAGGTTTCCAGCTCCTCGAAGGTGAAGAGTGGAATGTCCTCTACCCGTCCGAAGTCAACCGGCGGTCGCTGTGGATGTTCAGGAAACAACGCAGCGACGATCCTCCCCATGGTGGCGCCCTCCATGATGGAAGGTGGAGAGCGGGCGCCGAGTTTCTGTGTTACAAGTTTGTAACCCAGGCCCCACGGGTCGGAGTCAACGTCGTCACGAAGTCTCCTCCAGCTATTCGCCTTGCTCCTGTTGATCGCCTGGCGGAGAGATTTTCTTGCAGCTTTATAGGCCTCCGACTTACGAACTCTGTCTGCGGGAATTATCGCTCTTGTGGCGGCTCGTCTAGTTCTTAAACATGTTCTTCTGAGTTCCGCAATCTCTTCAGTCCACCAGTAAACGGGTTGTTTGTCGCGTCGGGGTTTCCTTCGCGGCATAGACTGGTCGCAGGCCGAGACGATCAGTTCCATCGTGGATGTTACTAGTGCCTCGGCCCCAGCCTCACCAGGATTCCCCTGCGCTCCCCGAGAGATGACTTCGGTGAACTTGACCACGTCCAGTTTGTTGGTGTTCCACCGGCGTGGCCCTTCCCGAGATGCCGAAACTCGACGATTTGCCTGATCATGCAGGTCAAAAACGATGTATTGGTGGTCGCTACCCGTGTAGTCCTCCACAACCCTCCAGCCAGAGATCCTCGGAAGGAGCGACTCAGACGCAAAGGTGACGTCGGGGATCGTGCCTCTCTGCCCGGGGCGCCGAAAAGTAGGTGTGTCACCCTGGTTAAGGACGACAAGACCGGCCCTGGCGATGAAATCCAGGATGTATTTCCCCCGGGAGCTGGTAGAAGGCATTCCCCACTCGACGGCCCTGGCGTTGAAATCGCCACCAATGACGACATGCCCGGTGGTGCCAAGAACGCACTCCTCTAGACTATCTATCTTGTCCAGTTCTTATCAGGTTGCCGTAGCGAGCGGATGTCTGCACTCTGACCTCGCTCCGTCTGTGCTAGTGGCTAGCCGTGCAAGTGCCGTCCGGTAATTACATGTTCGGAGCCGTACTGTAATTCAGTTTAAAGTTACCTGTGGCGGATTTTTTGTGAACTCTATAGTGGCAGTACTCACTTTTATTTTCGGTGTATTATATGTTTAAAATGTCTGCGTGTGGAAAGTGCGCTTCTACAACTGAAGGTAATAAAGATGTGTTAACATGTGCCGATTGCAAACTTTGCTTTCACGTTGCGTGCACTCGCGTAGAGACTAATGACCGATTTAAAAAAATGTCGGCGAGAACTAAAAATGCGTGGAAATGTGAAGGGTGTAAATCTGAGACTGATTCAGGGCGCAGCGATAACGAATCTATGAGTGCTATGCTTCTAAGTTTCAAGAGAGATCTTAGTAAAGAGATACAGGACTCAAAAGGTAGTATAAATAAAAATATAGAAGATGTCAAATCGCAGTTAGAGGGTGTGAAGCAAACAGTCTCTACAATGGAAGACAAACTAAACACTTTAGTCGCAGAAAATGAAAATCGGAAAGCGGAGTTTAAGCAATTCAAGGGGGAGCATTCTGCAATGAAAAATGATATATCTGAATTGCAATCTCGTGTACACGAGCTCGAACAATATTCTCGACGCGACAACATTGAGATAGTCGGCGTTCCTTTTACTCAACGTGAAGATCTCGTCAGTATTCTCACCAAGATCGCTCAGGTCCTTGAAATAACATTCTCCAAAGATGATGTATCAACAGTCCATAGACTAGCAGTTACAAAAGATCGCCCCAACCCGCCAATTATTGCGAGATTTGTCGCTCGAAACTACAAAGCCGAATGGATTAGCGCCTTTAAGGTTCAGAGAAGTAAACTGACTGGTGCAGCGCTTAACAACACCTTCGCAGCGTATCCAATCTACATCAACGAACATCTCACGACCCAAAACAAGAAGATCCTCGGGAGGGCGAGACAACTGGTGAAGGAGGGCAAGATCGGCTACGCGTGGACCCGTGACTGCAGGGTGCTCGCCAAGCGGACCAAGGACCCCGGCTGTCCGACAACGGCGCTTCGATCAATGGACGATGTCGACAAACTGGTGACCTAAATAATTTATTTATTCTTCCACTGTTTCTTCCACTTAATTTTTAAAATCTAATGTTATTAATTTGCCATGAGTTAATTAAAAGTACGGTATTTAAATATTGATAATTAAATAGATATTATTGCAAATAAAAACATCCAGTTTATTATATTTTGCCCAAACACATGAGTAAAAATATTCCTATTGCATTGTTATAATTGAAACTTTAATTACAATTGAAAACAGTTTGTAACGTATTTTAAAAGCTTCATTAGATGCAAATTTTTAGTTTCTGTAGAATAACAAGGAGTATTTTGCTTAAAAGAGTATTTGTTTCTCTCAATTTTGTGTTAGTTGATTTGCAAGTTTGGAATTCTTATTTTTATTGTTATTTCTATTATATGAATTGTAGT
This sequence comes from Neoaliturus tenellus, assembly GCA_030545055.2. Lineage (NCBI taxonomy): Eukaryota > Metazoa > Arthropoda > Insecta > Hemiptera > Cicadellidae > Neoaliturus > Neoaliturus tenellus. Next base: position 31,990,900 of record CM061531.1, on the reverse strand, counting down.
TACTAGTTATTATTATAAAGTCGGATATCTTTTGTTTTGATTTCTTATTGGTTAGATTACTTTGCAAAGTAGGATTTTAATTAATTAGGCTTTTTAGATTTTTTTCCGATTAGGCCTATATATATGGAAATATGTAAAGTGGAAAAACTAAAAAGTATATTAATTTACTAGTAGGCCTATATTAATAAGTTTAGTGAAATTTTTATAGTCGAAATTGCAAGGTGTCATTGCCTTTTCTTAATTAATAAGTACGGTACTGTTGATAAATTCAATATGATCGATTTCATACGTCATAAACTTATTACATAATTAGTCTTTAAACTTAAGTCATTATTATACTTGTTATTATTATTATTTTTTTTTAATGCTGTAAGTTGTTTTAGAAAACAATAGGTTAGTCAATATCAATGCTTGGGGCATTATTCTTAAACAATATTTTCTGAGGCTGATGATTTTTTATCATTAGAGGGGTTTTGCGCATACGGTCGAGCGCGGTGGACGCTGGGCGCTGTTTAATGTATGCCGAATTGCCTTCCTTAAACTTGAATTGCGAATAATTGTTGAAAAGTAATTAATTGTTGGTAATCGCTATACATTATTCATACATTTGAATTTTTATGCAAATTTTTATGCTTATCAATAAATTGATAAGCATATAATGGCGTTTGGCGTTTGCCTTGGGTTTTGCCGTGTGCGCGGAAACTCTCTGGCAACTATAAACTTTTTCCGCAAGTCAAAATTGCAATGATTCTTATGGACGTGCGGTTGCGCGGCGGGTGTTACTGCACATGAACACAAACGGTACTGATGGACTTGGACTAGACTCGTACAGACAGATTACTTGTCACGAAATAGATGAACACTCAAAGGTTTTTGAGCTATTGAGTGATGACATTCATACTAGTTTAAAATTATTCCACATAAATATACGCAGTTACTATAAAAATATTGACGGACTTATAATCTTACTTGAAAGTATGAAACTAAAATTTGACATCATTGCACTCACGGAAGCTTGGCTAGATCAAGATAAGACTCTCACGACCTTGGACGGATATGACATTCATTTCACTACAGATAACTGGAACAGGAATGACGGCGTAGTTGTTTATGTTAGGTCAGAACTTGGAGTGAATTCCAACCAGATTAAAATAGGTAACTCGACTGGATTAATACTTAATTTTTTCGTACAGTGTAGATATTATACTTTACTTGTCGTTTATAGAAGCCCAGCGATGGATTGTGAATCTTTTTTAAATGATTTACAAACCTCATTAATTAGGTTCAGCAAATCGAGTACAACTTATCTCTTTGTTGGAGACATAAATATAAATATACTTGAAGACAATAGAGACGACCACCTTAAAGACACATACCTAAACATTATGTACAACTACGGTTTTACTGAATGTATTAATAAACCTACAAGAGTAACGGAATTTTCCTCAACGTGTATCGATCATATATTCATAAAAAATGAAAATACACCAACAATATCAGTGGTTCTGCAAACCTCTTTAACTGATCACTTTGCAGTTCTGCTGAAAATTGACTTGCCGACCAAGCAAAACATGCCAAACGACCCAAACAACACGTACTTAGACTTCCACGCTTTGGGGGAGGGTTTGAAGAGTCAGGCTTGGGAGCATGTCCTACAGGAGCGTGATGTAAATAAAAGTTGTGATGCATTCTTAGCTACTTTCGAAAAATTAAAACTTCTTTCAACCCGTCACAAGAAAACAACAACTCGATTCAAAAAACTTAAACCTTGGATCACTTCTGATATTATTTTTGCTATTCGACGTAGGGACAAACTCAGTAAAATACTTAAAAAACAACCATTTAATTCAAGACTTAAAACTCATTTTCTTACATTCCGTAATAATCTCACCTTAAGAATTAGAAGAGCTAAAACTGACTATTTTAAGCAGAAAATTGCAGACTCTGCCGGCAATTCTAAAATGTTTTGGAATGTGATCAATGAATATAAGGGTGTAAAATCTAATAAGGATAAGTTTCCAATTAAACATTTTGTTCAAGGAGATGGATTTGGCGATGATGCAGTTAAAGAGGTAGCAAATAATTTCAATAAATTTTTCTCAGAGGTTGGAGCAAAATTAGCATCAAAGTTGCCATCACCGTCCGGACCACCATTGGTAGACGACAACTTATTTAGGACTGGTCATGTTTTCCACCTCGAACAGGTCTCGGATAGCCAGGTGGAGCAGTGTATTAGGGAAATGCGTGGCGGCTCGGCCCCTGGATGCGATGGTTTGCCTGCTTCTATTTTAAAATCCCACTCAGTTCATTTTTTACCACCCCTTAAACACATAATTAATTTGAGTGTAACCTCGGGAATTTTTCCCAATTCTTTGAAAAAAGCTAAAGTTATACCTATATTCAAATCAAATTGTAAAAGTGACATGAACAACTACAGACCTATCTCTCTACTCAGTGTAGTAGCTAAAATACTTGAGAAGTGTGTAAAATTGCAACTTCAGAAGTTTTTAGAAGATTTCAATCTATTATCAAATAGGCAATTTGGTTTCAGAAAATGCAAAAATACAACTGATGCACTATTTTTATTTTCTAAATTAACGTTGGAATCATTAAACAAGGACAAAAAAATTCTGTTAATATTTATAGACCTTGCTAAAGCCTTCGATTCAATTGATAGGGAACTTCTCTTTACAAAACTAGAGTGCATCGGGGTTAGGGGCGTGGCGTTGAATTGGTTTAAAAGCTACCTTGGTGATCGTAAGCAGATAGTTTCTATTAACGGGTGTGAGAGTCAGTCTCTCAATATAGACTTTGGGATTGTTCAAGGAAGCACCCTTGGACCATTACTGTTCTTAATATATATTAATAACGTAGTAAAATTAAATATTACTGGCAGTTTAACACTTTTTGCAGACGATACAGCCTTTATTTTTCAACATGACACTTGGAATGGAGTTTACAATTTAGCTTCTCATGAATTATCAATACTTAAGAGGTGGTTTGATGAAAACATTCTCTCCATGAATGTCCAAAAAACTAAGTGTATGCCATTGGCGCTGCGCCCCTCAAGCGAGCCGCCCGCTGACCTTAAGCTGATACTGCACTCGTGTGGTGACCTTGGTAACCTTACATGTGACTGTAACGAAATAGAACGAGTAAATAAGTATAAATATTTGGGGGTCACAATTGATCATAGATTAAGGTGGGATATTCATGTTCAAACAATTAAAAACAAACTTAGAAAAATGATCTTTGTTTTTCGAGAGTTAAGTCAAATACTAAGCTATAGCGAAATAAAAATTGTGTATTTTGCTTATGTTCAATCGGTCATTCAGTATGGAATCCTTGTATGGGGAGGGGCAACAAAATCCGTTATTGAACCACTCGATGTGGTACAGAAATCTATTATAAAAGCAGCTTTTAAGAAAAACTTAAGATATCCTTCCACCTTGCTATTTAAAGATACACAACTTCTTTCAGTAAAACAAATCTTTATAAAAACTCTACTAGTATATACATTTATTCACAAAAATGAAATCATTACTCCGGTTGCCCATGGTTACCGCACGAGGAGTGCGGCTAATTTGGGCCTGCAGGTCCCTCGTGTTTTCAAATCATTTAATTTGACTAATCCAATTTATCTCGGTAATATTTTATATAGGAATATACCAACAGAAATACGGAACCTGCAGGGACCACTTGGCCTTTTAAAAAAACATTTGACCGCCTGGCTGGTTGAGACTGGTATCGAGGAGTCTGATTCCTTCTTGGCCACCCCCTACTAATTCTACTAAGTTTACTTTACCCACTCTATCACTTTTAACTACAGAACACTATTTACCAAACTTCTTACGACTAGTCACTCCGTGTACCCGCACTTCATTATTTTTTCATCTTTCATTTTCTTTTTTACTTTTTTTTAATATTTCTATTTATATTATCTTTTTATCTTGACTAAGTAAACGTAAAAAATTTAATCTGTAATGACTCAATATATGTATATATATATTTTTTTAAATCGTACAATAGCAATATTTCTGCTCTGTCTGTGCAGTCATTATGTTGTATTTCATTGTATATATATTATTAAAATTTAAGTTAATAATTTTTTATGTTTAATTTAAGTATAAGATTTAAGTATGTGTACAAGACAACCTGGACTCTGAACTCGGTGTCACGCACATGCCGCAAGGCACATGTAACACCTTAATTTCAGTCTTATTTTGTACATATTTCCTTGTTTGTTTACTGTTTGAAATAAAATATTTGATTTGATTTGATTTGATTTGTCGCGGAAGTCCTGGACGGCCTCGTTGGGGGTGAGGTAGCAACTGAAGATTGTCACGTCCCTACACCGAACCCAGACGAATCCTCGGCCGCGCCCGTGACTCCGCACCAAGACATCCTGCGTATTACGTGCCCAAAATGCAGCAGTACCGAGGCTGTCGGAGATCCAAATGTTTGGGTCTCTGTCCCGATACTGTTCGCTGATAAGGAGCGCGTCAGCACCAAGTTCTCGGGCGAGCTGATCTAGAAGGTTATCAGCTCCCCAGGATCTGTGAAGGTTGGCCTGGAGGATGCGAATTACCGTCCGCTGCCTTTTGCCTGTTCAAGTGCGGCTCTGAAGGCACCGCACTGACCAGACCCGGGTAAGTGACCGAGGGCACTGGAGCCTGAATCCTTGCAGAGGAAGCAGGAGGGGCTCGAGGAACATTCCTTGCGTTTGTGGCCCTGGCTTCCACACTGGAAGCAGTTGGCACTCCTGTCGGGCCCTTTACAGTTTCGGGAGGAGTGGCCGAAACCGAGACAGCGGAAGCATCTCGAAACTACCACCCTCCGTTTGAGCCTGCAACTGACCCAACCGACTCTAAGGTGCTGAAGGCTAAGCAGCTTATTAGCGTGCTTTTCGCCCATCTCAGCGACAGCCATCCGGAGTTGACTTCGGTTTGGCTTTGTCAGCCATACCCTCACTCCGTCAGCCGGTATCTCCGGGAGTGCCACCTGGATCGCACGGGTCACCTCATCTTCGGTGGAGAGGGCATCAAGGTCCCGAATCTCGACCGAACACTTCGGTTCTAGGGCCTTGATGGAGCCTTTGTTCCCAAGTGCAGTCTTGAGGGAAGCGGCAAAACCGATCTTGTCACTCGACTTCCCCAGTTCGAGGAGGACATCCCCGTTCTGGGTTTGCCGAATAGACTTGATAACGGTGTCGGTCTCTTCCGGTTTGGCCTGCGATCTAATCTGACCCAGAACATCGGCAAAAGATCGCCCCCCTAAGGGCTTGATCAAGATTGCCTCCGTCCTGGGCTTCTTAGGCCTGGGTTGTTTAGGCTTTCTGACAGACTTGCCAGAGGCCTCCCCAACCGGGTTTGAGACTTGCGTCCGCTCCACCCTCGACGCACTTTTCGAAGCTGCCTCCGCTTGCTTCTGCCTCCTCCTTTCTTTCTTAGACAGGCGCGTCTTCCCGAACCTCCGTTTGCCCAGCACCGATACACAAAATGTGCCGGACGTGCTGGGGGTCGCACCGTGGCAATGCAGAGTCCGATCCCTGCATCCATGCCGCACTCCCTGACTAAGGTCCGAAGCGGCTGGCTTCTGACGACACACTGGAGGAGACCATCGGCAGTGCGAGGCACACATCAGTCCCTGCAACACAACAGGGACACTCCCAGGACCCCCCAGCATGCGCCGGTCGAAAGAAGGTGGAAAGACACCCTTGATTCGGGGTCGAAAACAAGAAGGTGAGCAAGGTTAGCTCAGGAAAGAATAAAGACGGTGAGCTAAGACCTGAAAGATGAGAAGAAAGGCCCTAGCTCGGGAAGAACTGTGAGGAGGGTCTCACAGCTTGGCTCAAGTACCCCGGGGTCGCCAAGAAACACCCGTACAGTGGAAAGCCCACTGCCCCTGAGGGTATAACTCTATGGTTTAAACAAAAGGTAAATTATATCCATTTACTTATTGACAAATAAAAATAGGAGAAAATCTGGTGTTACGACTATTTCAAAACCCAAATTTTCCTTTCGTTTTTGTTGTTGTTGTTTTTTTCAGCTTAACTCATTATGACCTAGCGTTACCATTTGGCAACACAAATATTGCGCAATATTTAAAACCAGTTTTGGCATGATATTCCATAGTTCTATTGGCATTTTAGTGTACAAATATGGTCATTTTGCATATTTCAAAGCCGTAGTGGCACACACACAGTAAACACTAGTAAAAAATAGCAAAATCAGTGTTGACCGAGGTGCAACTCTCAAAGAATTAACCGATCCCGTCAACTTCCACGCAAGCCTGCCACCGTTTATTTAACGTGGGCCCTCCCACCATTGTTACCACATATCGGCTAACCCTTTTAAGAGTTGCCCCACCAGATCAGATTTGTTCGTGAGCGGGTATCGAACCTGCGCTTGCGTAGACACCTGGCCAAGGTGCCTACGCGTTAGCCACATCAGCTACCACGACCGGCAGCCCAGGCACGAGGATTAGGGTTTTGAACGGTGCGCGCTCCTAGTGGCAAAAGTTGTAGGCCGTTAGTGAGTGAGTTTGCTACGAGAGCACAGCACGAGAGCGCCGCATTATATTTAAAGGAAATAATTTGGGCTAATAAGGGTTAATTAATAGCAAACGACCTTTCTTGAACAAATATCCTTGATGTCCCAATCTACATCAGCCATTCCGCGAACAAGTTTAGTTAACCACATTATTTAATAACTGCGTTGAGCATCACAGATAGGAGGATCGGGTACACAATGCTTTTGGCGGGAGTTGGGATCAAAGGTGGCGTGTGGTGGAGAAACTTGTAATGAAAACTAGTTAATGATGATGACATTAGCGGCGGCCTCGTTCTGCATTAATGCGACGTCATTAATGGATGGGGAGATTCGGCGGTGTACTGAGCAAGGGTGAGGTGGGAGACGCGAAGGAGTGTAGTCCTCTGTGAAAATATAACAGCTGGAAATTGTTGTATTTTTGCGATTTTAAAGAAAAGTTATGATTGCAATAGGTTTCCCCATATATTTTTTACTATAGGCCTACTGTATCTAGTATGAATGATAAATATTACAATATTAGCACAGTGCAGAATCCCATATTCGTTTTTAAGTTCCGAATATTTTTAAGTTTCTTTCAATACAGCAATAGCGCACCTTTCACACATCACGTTTTTAGCCGTGCGGGAAAAAACCGCACGATTAAAAACAGTCCGTCAACACCATACAAGTAATTGGCAGCCGGTTGAAAACCGTCGCTGTGCCTGTGTGAAAGGTCTCATGAGATTCTATTGGAATGTCCGCCGTGCGACTTTTAATCGTACGGGCAAAACCATGATGTTTGAAAGGAGCATAACTGTATTTTTGCCTGATATAACAAGAGAAACCTACGGATGACACAAAATAAATAAAACGTAAAAGATTAAAAACCAATCTAAATTGTACCTAGACTACATAAGTTCACAAAAAGGTTGGTTTTTTAATATGAGTTTTAATTCAATTTGCTTTGAGTGTTCAAATGAACTAGGAAAAAAGTCTTAGTCCTCAAATAACAAGAGCTAGACCAGAAATTTGCGAGAAAATACGAACAAAGTATAAAGTGAATGTGCAAACAAATGTTACATGCTGTTAATATGACTACAGTATATTATTTCAATTTCTTATTTGGCATTTTTCGTTTGAGCTATTAGGCTACACTTGATAGCAGTTCTTCATTACCGTGCTTATGTTGATAAAGTCTAATATAAATTGGTGTTTTGTGAAATTGGACTAGTTTTCTTGTTAAAATTCGTGTTTAAAAAACTACTCATTAAAATATAACATTTGATTTTAAAGAGATTATAAAAACAAAGTAAAATTACCGTATTTGATGAGTACTTTTGAAGAAAAACAATAATCCTTCCAACGTAGTTATGCTGAAACTACCAGGTGGGACAAAGCAGTGAAATAAAAAAAAAAAATAAATAAAATAAAATAAAAAAACATGACGAATTAAGTAAAAATAATTATGAAGAGACCATTTTTTTACAGAAGTACGAGTATAACCATTCCTGTCACCTACATGCTCTATAAAACGGAATACATTTAACAATTGTACTTATAAAAGTTTTTTTTTATACTATTCTCTTGTTTTAATTAATGGATGCTCAGTGTTTAATTCCATACTGTACAGATTTTTTCGTGATAGTTATTGTTTATATTTAAAAATTGTGGAGGAGGGTGTTATAAAATTTTTACTCATTTAAGTACGCCATGCAACCCTATCATATAACCTTAAATAAAAAACGAAATTTAATAACAATATTTAAGTTAAACTCTTACAAGTTTGTTTATTAATTAACTGATTTAAATTACGGTTCGTAATATTCGTAGGTGGATATTTTGAGTTAATAATAGTATGGGCTTTATTTTCCTGCCTCGAAAAGGAATTACTTTAAATTTTTAAACATACTTATCTGTAGTTCATATTTGTTAGGTAGTACCATTTATTACATAGTAGGCCTACTTTACCAGTCTAAACAGAATTTTTTGTCAATATATTGAAAGAGTATTATGTATTGAAACATCACAAAGTTTTCAGAATCAGTTTACAATAAATCTTTAATCATCTTTTAGACATCCCCTAATCAGCTAATCAGCAAAGACGACATAATTTAATCAACCCTCTCATCACGATAGGCTAATGGATAGACCTTAGACTACAGCGCCATAGCAGGGTGTATTGCTACTACAATATGCCCCGGCTAAGTATCTATGCACCATTTATTCATGACGTCATATCAGACCGATATCGACGTCAGGATGGTACAGTCCCTCCCTGTCTTGCCGGCTGTCTTCACCATCAACATAACAATGCATCATGGGAATCCGAGCTGCAGTGGTGTTTAGTGCTTGTTCAATATGATGGGGATAATCAATTTAACGACAGGTACTATTTTCAAAACTTAATTTCTCTGGAAACTTAAATATTATAGGAGTTTGGAGATGAAATACCCAAGGATCGTTATTAATCAATATACCTTGCTTGGAAAAATTTTCAATAATGTTTCTTTAGTAACACGTCATCCCTTTCACAGCTTTTCAATAATTCCTCCCCAACGATCAAGTTTAAATTTGCCTATTCTAAGAAGGAATATACTGAGAGTTTGAATCGTAAGACAGCTGAAGAATGTTATAGTGACTGAGGACGCAGTTGACGGAGGAATTGATACTCGCGTTTATCCGGTCGTGAGGTACGGTTTATCGGGGGATAAACCGGAGTGTAAAGTTAGTGGAAGTGAAATTAGTGGGCCCGTAAACTCACAGTTTTATCTATGAGGCGTGCTACAATAAAGTGAACACCGTCTGAGAATAACTCCACATACCATGGCGAGTCGATGCCGCACTCCGACTCTTTGATTGTAAATCTATGTTTATTTCCTCTTTTCTGGAGAAAGATCTATTTTTGGAATGTGTTGGGGAGTTGCTGGTTTTCACAATCTTATTTCATGAAAATAGTGATAGTCAGAACATACTTTTGATTTGAGTTTGTATATTAGAGATTAAAGTGGGGTGGTTACAAAAAAATGTTTTACCTTGCAAATTTGTACCTTGTAGGTCTACTTTAAGCTAAATTATATTGATTGAAAACCAGGATATTGATTGGTTTCAAAATAATGCCCTTAACAGTAAAATAATTTTGGTACCCTTATACACAAACTAAATTAAAACACGATTTCAAAGATAAAATCAACCTGTATTTAAATAAAAATCTAAATTTTAACTAAAGTGGATCAATAAATTATGATTCCATAATGTTCCCTATCAAAAAGCTTTATCATTAAAGAATTGAAAACTTATGTATAATATTGGTTTTCAGTAATCATATTATCTTAAATTCAATACTAGTATAACAACCTTACTCAATCGACTTACAAAACCTAAAATTATTTAGTAATTTTTTAACTCCTCTATTCCAATTAAAAACATTCCAATATCTACACTCAAGAACGTTTACAAAAGAGAGCACACTAATTATCTGCATAATGAACAACACGGCGAGAGCACATAAGGAGAGGGAATGTTTAAAAACAAATCGAGAAGGGTTAAAGACGGTGATAACAGGAGCGTATGAGTATTTAACCAAGGGGGTGGAGGGGGAGTTCCATCAGAACAACAGAACACATGAGTCTAATATTTAACATTCATTACACAGGCGGGCGCACACATTAGGCAAGGCACACAAGAACACCGAAAATAAACACAATATCAGACGTCGTCGCTCCTTCTTCTTGCCTGCATTATTAATCTGGGGTCCGGCTCTGTCAACGCTTTGTTTGGCGACGCTCGTACGCGCGCGGGCGCACACACGCGCGATAATCAACGTGTTCTGACTTGCCGTTTGTTCAGAGGTCGCTAAAGTCTGTTAGTAGGAATGGTTGGGAGGTGGGGATTAGTTAAAACGTTTTTGACCTTTTAAAAATTTATTTTTGTAGATATTTTCCTTTAATTCTTCTAGAGGGGTTGTATCTCTTATAATTTAAAGAAACTAAAGGTAAATGCATTACAGATAATCCGTAGCGATTCTATATTTTATAAGGACCTGCGGTTTTATCCATATTGTCTGTTTTTTCTTCATATTTCACAATTTTCCAACAAACTTGAAAAAGGCACGTCGATAAAAGTACTTTGACAGGTTTCATTGAACTATTTTAGTAATATCGTTCAAGCTAGTAGTTTTTTATAGCTGCTAAAGTGTTTATTAGCTTCTAAACAGCAGTTGGATGTATCTAAAATTGAAAACTATACTCATAAACTGTTGACAGATTGATCAGGTAATAAGAGACATAGCTATACAAAAATAGAAAATCCAAATAAAGACGTAAAATATGAAATTTTAACGATTAAAATCAACATCTTTACCCAGAGTATTTTTTAACCAGCTACCAGTCAGAGATAGAGTTATTATTACACAAGTTTTTCTAGTATTCATTCTACAACAGTAAGATTGCACCAAAAATAAATCTACTCGACGTCTGACCACAGCAGCACAGATAAGGCAACAAAGCCCACCAGAGTGGAGTGAATATTTTGCAGATACGATCGCGGAAGCCCTCCAATTAATTGCACCAGCCTTTGGTCCTCCCTTGTAATTGGAAGCCCTGCAGAAGATTAACTGAGATCCGGTCTTGGCGGCGATAACTCTTACGAGAAAACAAACCTTCCGGTCACCACCGCATCCGGTCACATCCGGTGGCCGTATTGGCTGCGAAGATGTAAAATAAACATTTTTACAACAGTCGGTGTTGAGGTTTTAAAGAATTTGTGGCGTTAAAAATC